>JAOWBL010001720.1:0-14822 GCA_028564865.1 Zenarchopterus dispar
TATTGACATACCAGGGCAGGTCAAATAAAGATACGCTGTGCAGTATGACATGATTTGACATGGTAAACAGAGTTACACATATTCACAATTTCCCAACAACATGTCAGCGAGAATAAACAGAAATCACTATGTTCAAAATGTTACTATGCAGGAGATAATTGTAAAATGTTACATTAATATTACTGATTTTTGACATTCATACAATGCTACTGTGTCCTTTCATGTGACCCATGCAAACATGCTGTGGCTTTTGTACACACGTTCCTCTGCAAAGTTTGTTTCAACAAAAGCTGGAAATAAATGTAGTCTAGACTTTATTAGTTCAGAAAAATTTGCGCATCATCCTGAATCAGAAACTGTGTTGTGGGAGTGGAGGTGAGGAAACTGCTCTATGATCTTTACAAGGCGTCACCCCATCATCCTTGGTTCATCCACAACTGAGCAAATGACCTAGTAGTAGGCTGCAACACCCTGGCCTCACCTTAGCTACTATAGTTACCACAAGTTAGCTAGATCAGCTTGGCTCTCTAGCTCTTCATAATGTATGATGACCGATCTGCAGTCCCAGCTTTGCTGCATTGGATTCTGATGCAACATATGAAGAGTTTTTCTCCTTCTTCTCGTTTTTGTGTCTCTGTTCTCCATTAAATAGCAAAGAGAACATTTGTGGTGCTATGTGGTTCTTCAAACAAAGACCAAGTTAACCAAGACAAAGTTAAATTCAGACTAACCAAACGTAATCTGGAAGCACTGAAGAAAAAAAATAGTACAATTTTGTGGACAGAACTCATTTCTCAGGCTCCTGTGCACCGTTCATATGATATTTTGTCAGTAAAAGTTTAGGCTTAACCCGATACTGACACTGAATCTCATCAGTTCACACAATAAATGTTTTTAAGAGGTTTTCCTTTAGTTTTCAATAGGGCTAAACTACACCTCATTTCAGTTCAATTCAGTTCAATAAAGCCTTATTAATTCTAAAACTCAAAACATATTTTTTCTTTTAAAGAGTCATTGTAGATGGTCTAACAGATCTGTAAAGATCTGAACACCTCTTGGAGTTTACCCGAAGGCTGTGAAATTACATGTGAATCAGGTAATCTCCTTGTTTAAAATCATGTCTGTTCTGGCAATTCTGACAACTGCACAGAGAGGGTTTTTACCAAAAACAAAATCACAGTGAGCTCCAGGTTTTAGTACTTTAGTACTAGAACTCTAACAATGCATTGTCTGTACACCTACACTTTGTCTGAACTCCTTCGTTACCCCAGTTGTTTTTGCAACCCTTCACCTTTTACCTGCATTCAATGCTTCAATGAAATTAATACTTCTTTAATTTCAACACTACATTGTAACTAACAGAATATATTGATTAATAAAAGAGCACATGTACAATATTTCCACAGTTGCTTACCCATGGCCTCTACAGGTTAACTCTAACCCTAACCCTTAGGTAATATCCATGTACAAGTCTCAGCCTGCTGGTGAAGTTTTATTTTATATAGTCACCAGATTCTCTATAAGATCCTTATGGCTGAAATCCTGCTAGCTCCCTCTGACATGTGGAAATTTTTGCAGATTAGCCACACCCATCACCAAAAAAGTCATGAAGCATATTTTTAGCAGAGGAGAGCAAAGCAGAGAGTACCTTCCCAGGTGCTTCTAAACCTCTCCGTGCGCAATTCTGTGAGACCACCATCATTGACTAGAATGGTTGTGATTCACTATGGCTGGCACAACACTACTGTTTTATAAACAGATACAGTTTATCTAAAACACATTTATAGCTGATATGTAAAATGTGTGCACAAAGACTGAAAGACCTAGGCTTCCTCAAAAAGTAAAGCAGCCCCTATCCCTGGACTAATCTCTTTGACTTTGTTGGTTTCATGAAATGTCAGACCTCCAATGAGTCCACACTTTTCACTGCCTTCCCTTAATCTGGTCCTGATGGAGGTGTTATATGACTTGCACTGAAGTGAAGACTTCATGTAAGCGGTTGGGTTTTTTTATCTAAGCTGCAGTTGTGAGGGACATTATATGAACTTTGAATCTGGACTCCGTTAGAATGACCTAGATGAACTTAATTTCAATGAACTAGAATAAAATGGAGTATATTTAGACTAAATAGGATTGTACTTAACTGGAGTGCGTTGGACTTGTTCTCTGTGTAAAGTGCTTTGAGATGACTTTTCATTGTGAAATGGCACTGTAAAAATAAAAGTGAAGTCCTTAGAAATTTTTTTTTTAAAAAAACCTGTCATAGTATGTTGGGAGAACACTGATATTCACAGCCAAGCACGGCCAAGTTTGATGATTTGGACTCCTAAAATATTATGTTTTAGCTGGATGCAACAAATTCTTGCTTGGGTTCATTACATTTGTTAATGATAAGGAAATAGTCTGTCAATTTCATCATTGACAGGGGCCCTATTGTATTCTGGTTTCTAAAATTTCTCTGAATTACCTTCATCCAACTCAGACTGAGATTCACTGGGACCCATCCTCAATGATGCTCCTGAGTCATCAGATGTTTTGGGTTTTTCAGCACCAGGCATCCTCACTCAGGTGACACAGCCACCTGTGTCCCAGCACCAGCCTACAACTCCTTCCTCCTGAGCTCCAGCCACATGGAGCTCCTTTTCACTGCCTCCATGACTGCTTTTCTCTTGGCAGCTCCAGTGGTGCCCAGCAGCTTGCGAGCAAGCAGCAAAGCCACTACACCCACTTCAAGTGTGTCTTCAGCCTTCCCTCAGGCACTGCTCTACCAGTTTTTAGTACTTAGCCCACTTCAGTTCTTTTATGTGATCCTATCAGGGAATTGGGGTCTCCATCACTACCTGGTTTCCAATGACTGATGTCATCATTGCATCTGTAGTCAAGGAAGTTGTAAATTCCCAGTGTGATACTGATGTAAACATCCCTCCTGCTGGTTTGGACTGGACCTGGAGCAGCCTTCAGGCTTTACCTCAGCCTAATACAAGCTGTTTCATTTCTTTTATTGCTTTTGACTCATGACAAATTGCTCTTTAACAAGTATTTCAAATGTTGGCCAAATGTGGTATTACTCGTTGGTACTGTAACATTATACATATGACAGAAAATGCAAGATGGTGGCGCCTGTGGGTGCAGTGGCTTCTCACTCTCCTGTTTGGTGTTTCCTATTTCTGTGTCTTTTATTCTATTGTCTGTTTATTTGCTTCATACATGTCAGGCCACTTTTGTTTATAATCGCAATGATTTACTGGACCTCAGTCTGAGGCTCAGTCTCCCAGTAACTACCCACTTATCAAACCCACAGCATACCAGAGGACATAGTGAGATCACTGGGTCTCCATGGATGGTCACCCTGGCCCCCATGTGGAGGAGACAGCGGAGAGAAAGGAAGCAGAACCGGGGATGCGGGTCGGGATTTGCTGCTAGGCTAAAAACAAAGCCACACAGACAACTGCTTCTGAGCATCTTCCTCACCAACGCCAGATCCATCATCAACAAATTAGATGAGCTGGAGTTACAGACTGATACGAACAGGTTCATGTGCAACTGCAGCGTTATGTTAATCTTGGAGAGTGAGCTTCAACCGCTGATAATCCCCAATGCTGCAGTTCGGCATGCTACACCAGCAAGACAGAAACAGGGACTCAGATGAGCAGAGGAGGGGGCTCTGTGTTTTCATTCATAACGGCTGGTGCAGTAATAGAAGGATCATTGTCACACGCTGTTCTCCTGATATAGAGGTTCTGACAGTCTTGCAGACCTTTTTATCTGCTGAGGGAGTTTTCAGTCGTTATCGTGATGGCTGTCTATATTCCACCAGATGCTGTCGGCATATAACTAAGACTTATCCCGTGGTCATGGGGGAGAAGGACCTGCAGATGACTTTATAATCAAACAAATATATTAGATAAAATAGATCACACAAGCAATAAGTACAAATATCTGAGACTTTAATGTTCCTGTACCAGACAAGCAACAAAAAAGTCTAACAGGTGACAGCACAAACATCTTTTTATGCATAGCAAACCCCACCTTGTGAAACTCCATACTTCTGCTTACTAAGCCTCCCAATTCTACTAAACTGCTCATGCAGACATTTCCTGTCAAGTTACCATTACCTTTAAAAGGAGTTGTTTTCTCTCACATACTGACAATTGTTTTCCATAAAATAAGTTATTTTTCACTATCAACAGGATGTGCTGAACAGGAAGTGAGACGTGTACTGAGCTCAGTGAACCCCAGAAAGGCTGCCAGCCTGGACGTAGTATCTGAGAGGGTAGTGAGAGGTCTGACCAGTTGGCTGGGGTCTTCACCAGGATTTTTAGGATTTTCAGTCCCTGTCACAAGCCATCATCCCTTCCTGCCTTAAATCATCCACCATCATCCCCGTCCCCAAGAAGCCAGGGGCAGACAGCCTCAACGACTACAGACCTGTTGCAGTTATAATGGAAATTATCTATATGTGCTTAAACCTCTTTATGTTTGTGTACTGTATAACTAATATAGCACAACAAAAATGCTTTGTTTCTGTGCTGAACCTGTTGAATGAATGTCTTAGTTTGACCTGGACACCTGCTCTTTCTCACCTGGGGCTCTCCACCCCCATCTGCCACTGGATTATGGACTCTCTGTTCTACCTCCCTCAGTCAGTTAAAATCAGCCACCCCCCACCCTGACACTGAGTACTGGTTCCCTCCCAAGGTTGTGTGCTGAGCCCACTTCTGTACATTATGTACACGCATGACTGTAACTCGACCCACCTCTCCAACATTATTATTAAGTTTGCTAACGACACCACCATCATTGGGCTCATCTCAGAAGAAGATGAATTGGCTTACAGGAATGAGGTTGGCAAAATGGCGGTGTGGTGTTCAATAAAAAACCTTTTGCTGAACACCACAAAAACAAAGGGAATGATACTGGACTTAAGGAGGAGCAGAGAGGACCTGGGCCCACTCTACATCAATGGGGACTGTGTGGAAAGGGTCCACTTACTCAGGTTCCTGGGATTGAACATCTCAGACGACCTCTCCTGGTCTGTCAACACCACAGCAATGGTGAAGAAGGCCCAGCTGTTGTTGACCTTCTACTGAGCCACTGTGGAGAGCATCCTGGCAAATTGCATCTCTGTGTGGTACGCTGGTTGTACAGCAGCAGACAGGGAGGCTCTGCAGAGAGTGATCAACACCACCCAGAGAATCATCGGCTGCTCTCTGCCAAGCCTGGAGGACATTGCCAGCTCTCGCTATCATAGCAGAGCTGGCAACATTATCAAAGACACTTCCCATCCTGGTCACCACCTCTTTGACTTGTTGCCCTCTGGCCGCCACTACAGGTCACACAAAACCTGGACCAATAGACTCAGGGATAGCTTCTTTCCCAAAGCTATTACCACTTTAAACTGCAACAAAGACGTGCAATAATCTGCTTAACCCATGTGCAATATTTCATATTGTGTATTTCATATATTTACAAAAGTTGTATTTATTTTATTTAGTCTTCCAGATGCACCAAAGGAGCAGCACTCCTAATTTTATTGTATTGAATGATACAATGAAAAAAAAAGCTATTCATTCATTCATTGCTGCAACAATGTGAATTTCCCCATTGTGGGGATAATAAAGGAATATCTTATCTCATCTTAAATTTAACTGGTGGTAAATACAACTTTTGAGAGACATTTCCATCCATCCATCAACTTCCTCTTATCGAGGCTCAGGTTGTGAAGGCAACAGTCTGAGCTGAGACAGCTAGACGTTCCTCTTGTCAGCCACCTCCTTCAGCTTCTCTGGGAGGACACCAAGGTGATTTTTTGGGGGGATGTGCTAGAATAAATGTAGATCATATCGAGAAATGAAGAGCAATTTCCTAGAGTGTAAACCTTTTTACTAGCAATAAAATGATTCTGATAAAGATATCTAATAAAGAAGAGATATTGAATAATTATAGAGCTTTTCTTTGTATAACATGATGATCATATAGTGGTCAATCAATGATCTCCAGTGTTATCCAGAAAAGCGTTTAGATTTTTGGATGGAAGAAGATCCATTCAGTCTGCTCCTAAGTGAACCAAAGTCGCCATCTAGTGGTCAGACGTGTCACATCCAAGAACTGTATGTGTCACTGAATCTGGAAGTGGGATTCAACAAAAAATGGGAGTTCTGAGAGAAAATTTAGTAATGATGTCTTATTAAACTGCTTTGCATTCAAAAATCTGATTTTTATGCAGTTGGATAAAATGTTTCATCAATGTCAGAGGACAAATGAATAGCGACGTTTGTTGATTGTTTCTGCTCCAAAAACCTTTTTGCGCTGTAGTTTCATACTTCTGTCAGCAGGAGCTGCTACAGCTTCCTCGGTGCTACTACTTCCTGTTCCAAAGACATTTCAGTTTTCTGTTCCTAGTTTCTATCCAGGTATATTTACACATACACAAGTCTATTATTGACACAGTCAATTGTATCGGACTGTGTTAAAGCAGGGAGACATCTAAAACATGCAGGATAGCTGCCCTTTAAGACCAGAGTTGCCAACCCCTGAGCTAGTGTCTGGATCCAGACTTGCAGTTCCACTACTGACCACTAAGGCAGTGGTACTCATTACTGGTTCTAGAGAGCCACTGTCCTGCGTGTTTTAGATGTCTCCTTCCATCAACGTACCCAATTCAAACTAATGGTCGTTATCAGCATGTCATCAAGGTCTGAACAACTCTCATCCTGGGTCCTGAGGGTCTATTTTGCCCAACCCTGGTCTAAATCATGCAGGGGAGTGAGTCCTCAGGGCCAGATTTGAACATTTAAACTGTGTCATGTTTATCCATTTCTTCCTTTTCCTATTCCTGAATGAATTATTGGGTGGAATCAACTCCTGGCAAGATGGCTTTAGCAAATGCACTGCGTTGTGAAGCTGGGTGATGGACAAAGGTTTCTGCATAATAAGCTTAGGTCACTTACCCATGATCTGAAAAACTTGGAATGTGTCTTGTGATTATTAAAGTCAGTCTGGCAAAATAAAGCGACAAGTGTTTTACGGCAGATTGATGTTCTCGTTGTGCTCTAACTCAAAGCTTGGGAACATTTATTTGATTAGGCAAATAAATGACAAACACACAAAATATTTCACTAATAATATGTCCTTTTGAACATTCTCATAATATTTCTGCTAACAACGGCCTGGACCCTGCGGTCCCTCCGCGCCTGTAATATGACGCTCCTGACGTCACGTTCCCTCCTCCGCGCCTTAGCAACAGAGGCAATATGGCGGCGCCCAGTAACGCGGGGCAGTCTCCAGAGATAATGACGCCGTCAAAGATCCCCAAAACAGAGGTTTCGTCCCCCGAGTCGGAGGACTTCAACGACAGTAACCAATACCACTCCGACCCATCCACACCGAACCGCTTCTCTCCCCTGAATGTGGGTTCCGGGACCGCGGGCCGACCGGCGGCCTCGTCCTCCAGCAGTTTAACCGCCTGCCGGGGCATGTCGTGGACGCCCTCCGAGACGAACGCGCTCATCGCGGTGTGGGGCAACGAGAGGCTGGCGGAGGCGCGAATGCAGCAGTTGGAGGTGGCGGGAACCGTGTTCTCCGGGAAGGCCCCCGGCCCTGCCATGTATGAGCGGGTGTCCAGAGCCCTGTTGGAGCTGGGCTACGAGAGAACCCCGTCCCAATGCCGGGAAAGGATGAAGGTAAGGCGGGCAGAGAGAGCCCCGGCTGTCCAGGTCCATGGTTCTGGTTCTTCATTCTGAGCCTGTAGTCTAGCTTTGAGTTAGAGCTGACAACCGTAACTCATTGTTAGGTTATTTTAAACGTTTTACCTAAAAGGTCTGTTAAACAAAACGGTCTCAAAGGTAGATGTTGCATTACATCGACACAAACTCAAGAACCCGATCTTTACCTGCTGTCCGTATCTGTAACCCTACAACTTAAAGAAGCATTAAATAAGACATGTTCAGAACATTATTCAAAAGTAGACCGTTTCCTGAAATCTTAAAATAAAAGCTTGTACCATGTCAGCTCAGCTGTTTCACATCAGCTGTTTTTTGTTTTGTTTTTTTTTGTAAGGGGTGGAGTCAGTGGGCTTTACTTCACCCCCATCTTCTGGTGGATGCGTGTATTATTGAAATGAATTAGCTTTTCTCCGCCCATTTTACAGGGTCAACAGGTGCATTAAATTGAGAAATAAAGAGTGAAGCTGAGTAATTCTAGCCTGTGTCTGAAACGTCAGTTACTTGTAAACCTAGACTGGGTTAGTGATGCCACAGTTTCATGTAATTCTGGACCAGTCTGTGATGTCACGGTTCCATATAAATCTGGACTGTGTCTGTGATGTGACAGTTAAATGTTAATCTGGCCCAATCACTCAGCCACCAATCATTTTAGATGTAGGTGGCTCCAAAGTGAGAAACTCATGTTATCTTAAATATTTTTCAGTTTGTAGTCACTTTGGACATAAAACATAAGCTATTAGGCACCAGTATGTACATTTTTGTCAAAATATGTCCGATTTTTAAAGATGGAAAAATTGTTGACTTTATTAAAAGATGCAGGTTAATTTATTTATTTTCTATATTAATCCAACTAGAGATCCACCTTCCTTTTTGTAAGTCCTGTAACTGTTGGATCTTGTTTTTTTTATTTGTATAGTGTCTGTAAAGCACCTCTGTTGTGACTTTTATAACTAAAACAGTATCAAAGTGAACTAAAGTACAAAAGTGTTTTACACACCCTCACAGTCGGAAGGTTGCAGATTTGAATCCCAGCAGATTCTGTGTTGGATTCGTTTCCCTGCTTGGGTTTTCAGTTGGACTGAATTCAATTTAAGTTAAAATGTGGCATATATAGGGCTGGGCGATATGGCAAAAAAAAAAAAAGGTTACAATATATTTTTTCATATTGTTTGATCTCAATGTTTATCACATTTTTTTTTTGAATCATGCCAGTTTTAAAGTATCTACTGAAAACTAAAGAAAAAAAGAAAGACTTTACAAAGTGCCCCAAGCACGACAGAAAAAACCCCCCACAAACATGTCCTGACATACACAAAACCAGCATTCCAGAAACAAAATGTGACTCAGAGTTTTGTGGGTGTCATGTTCATAGTTAAAAGAAGAAAACATCATAGCAGATGAGATTTTATTTTATTTTTTCATATTTTTATAAGTGTCATTGTCCATTGAGTGGCTGAGCTCTGTGCAAATGTGCATGCGCATGAGACATGCATGTGTGTGTGGTGCGCTGGTGTGAAGAGGTTGACCAGGAAGGTTTGAACAGTGTAACTAGACAGATTCAGCTGCATGTACCGCATCAGGGTTGTGTTTGTAGCCTGGCAACAACTGAGCTGATGATGTCACATGCAGGTCATTTGGCCTCGATGTAAATACCAGTTGACTTAAATAAAGGTTCAATAAGTTAAAAAGAGCTTGCAGCATCAGCAGGTAGTGCAGGTGAACCCTCAGTCCATGACATGAACAGAAACTCAGAGCCAGAAGTTCAACATCCTGGGTCCAGAGACACTCCATTGCAGTAAGCTGTTCACGATTTCACCATCTGACATCTCCTCATATCCATCTGTCTGCACAGATAGTTTAAAATTCAACTATTTTTTATTATATAGAACCAAATCACAGTGGTCTTGAAGAAGTGTTGGACTCTAGGATATGATCCTTTACACATGGCACTTAGGTCGTGACAGTCTGTTTTTCACCCTCCAACATTTCCATTTATGTGCCACTTATCCCAAGTTCCTGTGAAAATCAAGAGAAAATGCTTTTAATTTCCTCCTCATTGATGTTTTACTTAATTGTATATCTTCAGAGATCTCCCTTTTTGGGAGACAAGTTTCACATCAGCAGATGCTTCTGAAGAACATTTATTTTCATATGTTTTAATGTCTTTATCAGTAGATTTAAAACAGACCTCCTAAATTCATTTCATTAATTGGACCCCAGGTGATCAGTGCTGACTTCACTGATCTGTGGGTTCACTTTTATTTTCCTCCAGCACTATGAATGTTTAATGGGTGTGTAATTAAAAGGCTTTTCTGTTATTAGCTTAATCACACTGTGTTTATCTATTATTGTGACTCTGATTCTGAAACAACACTTGTGGAAATCTAAAATATCAGTTAAATATTGTAGATTTATGCTTATCCATTTCATCCCCATCCTGCACAGTAAATTCTGATTTTTGTCTGTCTAACACAGACGCTGAGACGCTGTTACAGCCGCGTGAAGGAACACGGCATCGGTAAAAGGAAGAGCAGCTACACCATCGAGCAGCTGGAGAAGGTGTTCGGTCAGGGAGGCTGGGACTCCCAGAGCTGCGCCCCGGTTCTGATCAACAGCAGTGGACTCTACCAGGACATGGAATCAGACAGCAGCACGCTGGAGGACTTCTCCCAGGAGGACTGGTGCAACCAGGTCCTGGACTCGGCCTTCCAGGACATGGACACTGGTGAGCTGGGTCAGCAGAAGACACGTGTGAATTCATGATACAGGAAGATGGGTTTCGTCTAATTATTTTTTTCTTTTTATTTCTTCTTCTAGAAGAAATCCAGGTGCCTAAAAACAGAGCTCTACAAATTCAAGCGGAGCTGTCAGAACAAACTCAGTGAGTCAGTGGGAACCAACACTTTCACTGTTGTGCTTCTGAGACGTGTTTTTTTTACAACAATAATTTTGTCACTGATGCCCGTCTCCATCACTCCCCCTGACATGCTCTGGGTTTACAGGAGACCGGACCTGAGTCAGCTCAACAAAGATTCTTTTACATTGTGTGCATGGGTTGTGTTTCTCTGTCACTGTCTTTATTGGTTCTGCCACTGGGGGGTGGAAGGGAACGCCACAACCCTTCATCCCAGCAGCGGAGAGCAGGGTGAGGGGGAGCAGGGTGAGGACAAATCCTGGTGTCTTTAGCACACAGAAAATGTAGGCTTCACAATCTGACAGATCTAGTGAGTTATAGGTCCCAATGAAATTAAAATGACTGATGTGGTGCTGATCAGTATGAACAGGGATCATAACTGTATAATCTGGGACCTTTTTTTTAAATGTCTTTTTTCCTCCAACTTTATTTAGTTCTTTCCGATCAATTCTGATACATCCTCATCGTTTCCTTGGAAAATTTCAGCCCTAGTAAGGAGCCACTTGTTTTGACTGAAAGGTCTCTGTTGTGAGGCTCTTTCTAACTAGGTTATGTGTAACTTTGTTTCTTTGTATGTGCAGAAAAAAGGATGTGATGCAGACAGTGATCCGTATCCTGGAGTCTGTGCAGCTGAAATGGGAACATTTTCAGACATGGACTGAGTTCTCACGCTTGCACCTCTCCAACAAACTAGCTATCTTCGGAGTGGGGTTCAACACGCGGTGGCGTGAGGATGTTCGGTACTACTACGCTGAAATCAGTTCCCAGATACCACTGGGGAAGAGGCTTCGAGAGTACTTCAACCCAGAGAAGCCAGAAGGCCGGGTTATCATGACCAAAGTTCAGAAGATGAACTGGAAGAACGTTTACTACAAGTTCCTGGATATTACCATTAGCGAGGCACGCTGCCTGGAGCTGCACATGGATGTGGACTGGGTTCCAGTCTCACTGTCCAGTGCCACAGGTAGCAAGGCCACCTCCTACTACCTCCTTCCTGGGGACATTCCCAAGACTTATGGACTCTACACTATTGGCTATGAGGCATTGTTGGCTTGTAACGCTGAGAGCAAGGACCACGGCTTACCTCAGTGTAAATCAGAAAACGGCGCTCAGATACCAGCTGACAGAGCAGGAGCCAGGCAGGGTGACAGGACCGGGACTAAAGTCACTTACTGCTACTTGGGTATAGCAGAGGACAGGACGATTCAACAGTGTCTGCTCCAGCACTTTCAGGGTTATGGGAAACACTACGTTCCCAGGGTGCCTTCCAGCGTGACCCGGTTCCTGCAGAAGAACTGTAACAATGCTGGAACGAGTCAGGATGGCGAGGAAGAAGACTTGCCACAGTGTTTGGCCATCTACATAAAGTTCATTGAGGTGGAGCTGGACTTCCTGTCAGCAGGCTCCCTGGTGGAGTGCCTCGAAACGGCTGTAGGTTATTCCTTAAAACACAACCACCAAGAAACTTAACTAGCACTCAGTGTTTCAGATGTCACTTAACTAAAGCTACAGCCTCAAATCAGAAAAGGGTGGGACCAGTGAGAAGGTAAAGATTCTTACATTTACACTAACTTTTATGTTTTTGAAGACAGTATAAATCCAGGATATTTCATGTTTTTTCTCACTAACGTAATTTGATTTTAAATTCATCCATTTTTACATTTCAGATCTGTAATCAAAGAAGAGTTAGGACAGTTAAAATTTTTCCACTTGGAAACATTTCCAGCGTTTGCAAAAACTAATGCAAAAAACATTAAATGTTTTTTTTTTCTTTACTGATTCATTGAAACGAGTATGTCACAAAACTGCAGTGAAAACATCTTGTTCTCATCTCCATGAAATCATGGACAGTGACTCCCAGAAACTCCTTGGGTGTGATTTGATCAAAAAGAGCACCTCTGCCATAAAAAGCTCCTCGATTAGATAGTGTTGGAGAGCAGTCACCTGCAAATGTCACGTAAATGTACCAATGAATACCGCAACATTGTGTTACTACTAATAAACTGAGATGTGTCAAAAAAGGACACAATGGTCCACATGTAGATCCGTGACCTGAAAATCTCAATCATCTACGAAGAATAACTTAGAAATATGCTAATCTCGGTTCTGAAACCTTCTGGATGGACATCAACATACTTTTACTGGTTAAATGTGATAAAAGCACTGATCTCACTTGTCCCATGCTTTCTTTTCGACATTCATCCAAGTTATTAGTATTCATATGATGTTCTGGTACTTGTTTGTACATTTTAGATGTGTTTCCAGGCAACCGCTCTCAAATATTTATCATGTCTGGGATGCTCTCTTCAACACGTTGTAGCACAGGTTCTACATAGAACCGACTTCGGGATCATTTGCTGCAGATATCTAGAAATGTCTGGAGATGTGAGCACATCTTTTGTTCACTAATGGAGATTCTCTGTCCGTCTATCCATCATCCATCATCATCTCCACCTGCTTCTACCTGTTCAGGGTCTTGTGGTCTCCTGGACCATGTCCCAGCTCTCTTGTGGGATATTTTCATTTGGATACTACTTCTGTACCAAACACACACTCACTTAACATCTATTTGAAATGACAGCAATATTTTCTTTTCTTTCATTTCCTAGTACTAACTTACTTGAAAGTATTTTAAGCTGCTACCATGGACCAAAGTACTGTACAATGAAATAAATAAAAAGGTACATGATAGGGTGTTTATCGTAAAAATGAATAGAGATCAACATATTAAATGAAACAGACTATGAAAAAAATATGAAATATCTTGAGTTCATGCAGTCTAGAGACAGAAAACTCAAAGTAAATTGAAGTATCACTTCCACTAAATAGTGATTCAACCTTTTGTGGTTGTAAAATAAACAAGTATTATGAAGCTTAAATGGAGTGTACTTGAGTCTAGAACAATTTTAGGCTGAAAGTAATGATTACATTTATTTATTGTTCATTGATAAAGCTGTTATCTTCTCAACAGATCACTTTATAAATAATCGTCCTTGTGTTTAAGCATCACACCAGAATTAAACCTCAGCAGACTCGCACTGTTGTCCAAATTCAACCATCTTTGATTGTTTTCATTACAGCAAATGATCTAATCCTGGACAGTTTATGCAGAATGTTTTTTGTCATTTTCCCCCACAAAGTGTTTTTCAAACTTTTAGGTCTGAATGTGATATTTATTTTGACTCTTATTCAGTCTTTAGACAGGACTGGTGGACAGTAACTCGGATTTATTATACGGAAGTGAAAGAAGTGCAGCACTGCTGCTCTGGAGCCGCACTTCTCCCACGTAAAGTCAGTACTTTTTATTTACTCTAACATGCACTACGAAGGTTCTGCTGCTTGTTTGGTGCAGATAAAAGTTGCATTATCAGGGAGTGTGGGGTCGGCATGATGATGACTGCAGTAAACATCTGTCTACCTCAGGAGGATGTAGCAGATGAGACAGCGCAGTGACCGTAGCGTTTATTTATATGAAAACTGCCTTTCCTTTGACTGTTGAAGCCTGGACCTGAATCCAGAGTGTCCAGAGGATAGACTGACCCATACCCTATGTTTGCACATGTGACCGGCTGGCAGCAAGCGATGCTTTCACACAAACCACAGACCAAAGGCATATAGCAGCTGTGAAACAGATGTGTTGTGACATGTAAACACATGCTTATCTGAAGAAAATGTGAAAATCAAACAGCATTTACAATAAGTCCTGGGTATCTACCAGAAAGTTCTGGGGTCAAGAGCAAAAGTTCAAACACCCAACTATCAGATCATTTTTACTTTTTTACACAAGGTGAACCCTGTCTGATTAACAGAGAAAGTAGTAACTTTTGCACGTGGTTGATGAACAGGGCTGTGCAGAGGATTTGAAAGCATCTCTAGGAGCAGCTGTGGAGGGTCATTAATGTTCCCCACAAACTAGTGTGAGGAGTTAATGCACAAAGATTAGCAGCTGAAATGGAGGAACCCAGAGAAACACTGATCTCCCCATCAGGTGAAGACGCTTTGCAGCAAGAGGGAACACTGTCTGGATCAGTAACCAAACTGAAGTAATCATGAACATGATTTCTGAGTTTATGTGCAGTCTGCCAGAAAAGGACAATGTTGGTTATGAATACATGTGTGTGTGTGTGTGTGTGTGTGTGTGTGTGTGTGTGTGTGTGTGTGTGTGTGTGTGTGTGTGTGTGTGT
>JAOWBL010001721.1:0-14822 GCA_028564865.1 Zenarchopterus dispar
AATTTAGTGTGGAATGTATTGTTAGAAAAAGTTTAGAGGCATAGGAGAATAACAAAAACAAATTATAATAGACCATTCAAATAAGATCTGATTTATGTCGTACCTAATAACAGCTCCCCCAGAGCCGCAGTCAAATCTGAATTCTATGTATCTGTCCACCAAGTTTATAGCTAGGAAGTCTCTGCTCCCAGCATCATCACTATACAGCAGCACCCCATCGGGCTCTGAGGGGCGAAATGTGATCTCAAACTCCATAAAGGACAGGTAGCTCTGAGAGGACTGAGGCCAAGCGATGACAGCATATGAAAACATGGTTTCATTGAAGAGTGGTGAGGACAGTGAGAAACCTGAATAATAGAAGAGACAATAAGAAATTAAGATGAGTTTTAAAATAGTTAAGAGGAAAGAGAAGGGAAAAGAGGAAATTAATAAAAACAGGAGACTATCAAGAGGGAGGATATGAGAAGGATGAAAGAAAGTTTTATTGTCGGAGAGTTGGTCTAACCAAAGCCAATACATCATATTAGAAATACTAATCCCTATGTTAACCAATTTTCTTCATTTTGAAAGCTCAATCATTTTGGCTTTATTTTATATAATCAATATGGTAAAATTATCTTCAGAAATAAATAGTGCTCTTTATGTGTGTGCTATAGAAAGGTTAACTCACTTTCCTCACAAAGTGCTCCCCTGAAGCCAAGTGGGCAGAGGCAGATGTAGCCGTCAGCACGGTTCGCAAAGCAAACGCCACCATTAGCACAAGAGACTACGTCGCACACACTGTCACTGCACTCACCTGGTAAATATAGATTCAGCAGATGTATTTACAATATATAAGTAACAGAAAAAAGCTTCCTACTCCATCACTGAGAATAAGTCAAAAATAAGGGTAAGAAGGGGTTGTGTATTTAGATATCTAATTTTATTTGTTTTTCTATTTTGTTTTGTTTTTGTGTCTGCATATATTTTAATGGTTAGTACCATGATTTGGTAAAACCTTTATCCAAAGGATTTTAATCTTGCAGCAGACATTTTCATACAGTGCATTAATGTGGGGTGTGTGTCCTTCACCACATTGACAGTCTAATGTCACAATCTCTTGTTTGTTTTCATGCCAAATTCTCAACGTGACTATGTAGCAATACCGTTTCTGACCACATGGAGACAGCAAATCACAAGAAAATTCATGTGCAAGCCCCTGGAATATATATATATACAAAGTAGTATGCTTCTAGTTGGACAAAGTGATTAGATGGGCCGTCCACACTCATTAGCACACTATTGTCCGCAGATCTACGTGAACCCATGTGGTCAGAACTGGTGCTGCTAAATAAAATTGCTACAAAACAAATATGCAATATTTTTATTAAATTCATAAAATGCAGAAAATTCTCTGCAACACTAAAAAAAAAAAAAAGGCAAAAGCTTATGCTTTAGTTCTTTCTAACAATTGATTGTACAAGTGGCTAAATGCTATCCTCACATTCAAAATTTAACTAAGAGTATATAGTGAATAGCATCCAAATTTTAAAAAAATCCCTCTGGCAATCAAAACTGTTTATGCAAGAAATGTACTGTGTTGTGTGTAAAAAGGATAGGATTCTTATTCCACCTGAAGCAGGAAAAAAATTCTTGATGAATTTTAATCACAAATGTCCACATTCTGCTTGCTTCCTCACCTATATCAGCTCCACTCAGAGCTTTACCAAGAGGCCATGGCCTCATGTCAGTGGCTTTGCTGTTGATGGTCAGACTCTGAATGCAGCCCACAAAACCACGATTTGTTCCTGTAACCTTGACCAGCCAGTAAGCACTTGGGGATCCACCCAAATACAATGGGGAACGAAAAGTAATCTTAGAGTACTGACCCTGAAAAAGTAAGATCGAAGAGAGCAAAAAGTGCCTCATTTGCAGCAATGGTTAGTACACTTTGATTTTGAAGGCAGTCAAATCTCAACAACAATTTTTTTTTTTTTTAATACGAGTTTTTTTTATTACTATATATGACAGGATATGTGGTGCTCATCAATATTGCTAATCACTTTTAAAATCCTATTTATATGTACAAAATTATACTACATATTTTGTTTAAACTTTTATGTGTTGAAGCTACCTGTGAACGTCCAGATATGGGGGTGTCATTGTCCATACGCAGCCAGCCACTCATGCCATCTCTGAAAATAGTCACTGTGTGCCACTGTCCCAGAACAATACGACTTTCACTGACTATCTGTGCTGCTCCTGTACCACAGTTGAACCTGAGGAGACAAAAACCCAACAGGCGACTGATTCTTCAACTTCTTCTTTTTTGGGTGGAAACAGCTTGCAAGAATCAGTATGCCAACATCTCTAAAGTCAAGTAAATATATTTAATCACTGAAGTTGAGTGGCTGAATGAATAATTGTGAGCACCATACATGAAAATAAATTGTAATTTTGAGAGAATTATGGCTACATCCTTTATTTTCTTTTTTCTTAACTCCTGAATGGTCGTTAAAAATCCTTTGTTGTTAAACACTGCTGCTTTGTCTTGCTTGTATGCATGCAGACAGGCGCCTGCTAATGTGCTTTAATCCTATTACTTTTTTATTTGTTTGTCATTGTGTGAGGGAAAAAATGTGTGGCATGAGAGGATGAGAAAAGTGCTAGTTTCATTAGCTACCTTCTGAATTAAGTTGGTGGCTGGCTTGAGTTACTTGTTGCATTTGTTGAACTGAAAGTGTAATTTATAAGTAAATGCTCACTCTGCTTATTTACTGTATTGATAAATGGTAAGAAATAAATGAACAAATAAAACAAAAATGACATGAGGAGGCATGAAAAATACTTTGTTACTAATACAAAATCTAATGTTATGGCTCAGTGAGGTGAAAGGTAGCATAATGCCACTGACAGGGAAACAGAGGGAAACAGTTGTTTTAATACTGTAGGTGCGAGTCCCTACAACCCTCACCTGTAGTGAAGCTTGCCTTGAACTAAAGCCAGAGAGGTAAAGTCTCCATGACCATGTTCATTCTCTCCACAGTACAGTAGCAAGCCTTCATCAAAATCTGCCTGTAACAAAGAAATATGCTTTCAAATACATATTCATTGTTGATGGAATGGAAAATAAGTGGAAGAGAAAGTGAAAAAAAAAACAAAAAAAAAAACAAATCATCTTGCCTTAAACTCCATAATGATCTGAAAAGTCTGGTAAGAGTTTTTCAAGGGTTCAAAGGTGATGTGAGAGTGGCCATAGAACCTGGGAAAGTTGACTGTTACCACTGCAAAAGAACAAAGATAAATAATGTCATAGTTATGGTCATTTGGATTAAAATTGGACAACAGCACATATTTGTAACTTGCAACACATGATGGCTGTCACAGTACTGGCCTTGCACATTTAAAGCTTGTGGCTGTAGACATTTAAAAAGAAGACTTATATATCTGTCTGTTTTTATTTATCTTCATTCACAAAGAAAAAAGTCCAAATAAAAAGAAGCTCATGCTCAGTTTGTCAACTTCTCACCCTCAGAGCACATGTCCCCTCTTCGTCCGAGGTTGCAATGGCAGCGGGAACTTCCACCGTTGTAATCACTGAGGCAGAAGCTGTCAGGTGGGCACACAGTATCATCACAGACCAAGTCGTACACACGAGGTACCCCCCCTTTCCAGGGATACATGGTTGGGGTTGCCGTGGTGACAGGCAGAGGGATGCTGAAGTAGATCCAAGATGGAGGGTGAGTAAGAATGTTTAGTTAGTTTATGCTTCTGAAAAGTAAATACAAATAACTAATCAGTCATGTATTGAATATATGATCACTTCTGACCTCAGGTTAATTTAAAATTAACATTTAATTTTAAAGTGTCTCTTCCTTTCCTTAAGTATTATTTTTGTATTTCATTTAAAACAGCAAAAAGCAAAATGTTCATTCAAATTAATTTGTATTGAAGGCCATCCTTTATTTGTCCCAGTCAAGGACACGCTACAAATTGCAACCATACTGACAGCTTAAATGGATGCAACATCTCACTGCTCCAGTCACCATTTTATCAAATGATTAAGTGCAGGGGCATGAAAAAAAAAGTTATATTGGCGGGAACAAACAGAAAAAGATGAAAATCTACCGATCAAAGCGGAAGATGGGCAATAGTAAGGATAAGGATTGTGTTCAGAGGGAAAAAAATAGTCTTGTTGTTTGTCTCTTCATTGGGAAGTGTACAGATCTTTCCACTGCACTTTTATTGACCATCATCTGTTAAGATTGCACGGGCTGATAAAAGCCATTAACATCTTATCAAACTAAAGCAGGCTGTTTTACAAAAGGAGGCATCAATTAATACATTAAAGGGATAATTCAGTTTTGAAGTTAGCTTCTGTGAAGCTCTTATGAGTACTGCAGGTTTTTGTCTTACCTGGAAGAGATAGCAGTGACAGACTCTTAGTATTGATCATCAGATTATTTCTGATGTGCTAATCTAACAGCTACTCAGGATGACAGCCATAGAAGAATCTGGTTGCTCCATCTAAAACAATTAAAATCTAATATATTTTATGGAAGTTCACACTTAACCCCACTTCAGCAAAACCAAGTATCCCTTTAAGACCCATCTTACCTTGTAGTCAAAAATTGGTCTGTGGTTGGGATGCCTACAGGGCTGCTAGTTTCTGATGTGATTGAGAAGAGCAGATCTGTGAAGTCTGGGAAGACAGATGAGGTGTTGATGGAAACCGGTGGGTCAGTGGGACTTGGGGATGCTACGTTGTTCATACGGTAAATGACATTTTGACCAGATGGTGGACCAGAACGCGAACGGAGTTGGGATTTTGAGTTGTCCTGTCCAATACCTGGGAATGGCTTCAGCTAGGAGGCAAAATTGTAAAGAATCAAAAGAAAATGAAAGAGAAAAACATTCTAGTCACTGCAGTTTGACTCATTTGAGATAAGATATCTTTTTCCATGGATGTTCATATAACCTTTGCATTCTTTGTATTTTGTTAAGAGTCCAAATAAAGTTTAAATTCAAAGAAAATATTTTGCCAAATATGTTTTCCTATTTAACCCTATTTAACACTGGGATGTCAGACCTACCTCTTCAATGAAAATGTCATAATCTGAGTCATCAATATCAAATCCATCCTCATCTTTGATTCTGGAATCAGTGAGGTAACTCCCAAAATCACCACTGCCAACTTCTGATGCACCTAAAACAAACGTCCATGATGATTATTATTTTGTTTTTGCAGCACTCTGTAAAAGGACCTAAAACATTTGCAACCATTCAGTAAAATGAAAAAAAAAGCTGAAAAGTACAATGCATAAATGTAAATCAGGAAATTCAGACAAGTGTCAGAAAAAAATGAGCAAGAGGTACCTTCATCAACATGTCCAAAACGTAGTACTTTCACAATAAAAGCACATTAATTATGAAAAGAGATTATGTCTTTTATACTGATGGTAGTTTTGTATGGAGCAGCATTCACTCCATCCATTTTCGATACCCACTGAATCCAATTAGTGGGTCATTGGGACTGCTGGAGCCTATTTTTATGTCTACCTAACCAGTTATGACAACAGAGCTGAAAAGTGAAATGTCCAACTATTCATTGGGTCAAAATGCCCCAAATCACAGACCTTCCTTCAACAGTTTTGCAACTGGCACTCATTAGCATTTTTGGGAGCCTTGGAAATGTAGTAATTGTGTGGATTCCGACAATGTACAATGGCTACATGTAACACTAAATATTGATATGTTTATGGCTTTAAAAGTCAGTGGCAGATGACTTTCAGTGTTGAGTTTGCATGAAAGGTGTACCCTTGCCATTGTCTCAACAGAGCTAGGATACTCTACAGCAGACCCCAGTGACCGTAAACAGGAATAAAGAGGTGTAGGTCACAGATGGACAGAAGTCAGGCCTATAAGCCCTGTCAGAGCCCAGAGACTCATACATTTTAACTTCTGCAATTTTTTATCTTTTATTGTGATGCTACATTTTGAACTGCACCACCGTTGCTATTACACAATCTGGAATGAAACTGCTTTGAGGAAAAGTTGAACAATGTCTTAATTTCTAAGTGTAGTTATAACACCAAATAGTCATATTTTACATCCACTTTTCTAAATGTGAATGCCTTACTATTTTTATATAAACACAGAGGACCAGAGAGATGCAAATTTGTACTTTTCCTCTTTTGTACATTTCCAATCTCATCACCACACAATGACATTTCATTTGTAGAAAAAGTAGAGATGACAATGAACATGATCCAAATGGCAAACAATAACAATGACGGGGTTGCTACAGGTGAGATTGCAAAACAGAG
This sequence comes from Zenarchopterus dispar, assembly GCA_028564865.1. Lineage (NCBI taxonomy): Eukaryota > Metazoa > Chordata > Actinopteri > Beloniformes > Zenarchopteridae > Zenarchopterus > Zenarchopterus dispar. Next base: position 6,306 of record JAOWBL010001721.1, read on the forward strand.
ACTGAATTTTTAGACTTATATATGGTTTTTAATGTGGTTTTCCAAAGGAAGATGATCATGAAGGGGAAGATTTGATCGTATGCTAGTGGCTGTGATAATGACCATTATCAGGTAACAACAGAGATCCAGCTGCTGTTCAGTAAGTGAGTCTGCCTATCAGCCTATGAGGCTTCTCCGCCACGTACAGAAAAGTACCTCCTCAAAATAGAAATGCATCATAGGGAGCTTATAAAGTACAAAAATTAAGCCAGACAGTGAAAACCCGAGACCAATAGCTATACTTTGCTTTTAACTGGGCACATTTGCTAATTAAATGTGACTTTTTAAACAATATAAGCATTCAGATATTACTTAAGCAGGCATTCAAAACACTCAAACTCTATCTAAATTTGGGGCACATTATAAATTCTGCAGTGATATAGAGTATATTGTACTGATGTCCAGTGTTTGTTACTATGAGATGTTCAAAGTTTACTTTGTACACAATGCAACACATCTCCTCCTGTTTATCTTACTTTGAGAAAGCTTAAAATTAGCTTGCATAACAACCCCTCATCCACACACACACACACTATTACAGCCACCCCCACTTACAGCTATTCATCCCTCTCCATTTGTCTTTATTGTTTAATGTATTTAATGTTGATCATTTAGGGGTAAAACAAAAAAAAGTTTTCAATCTGTCATGACAGGTCATGGAGTGATAAAAGAGAAACTTTTCTAATGGAATGGAAATTTATTTCATCCATCAAATACATAAAAAAACCTAACTTTTAAGCCTGCATGGATGCAGAGATTAAAATGCTAATTGGCACAGCCTAATAACATTAAATCCTAAATATTGAGTGCTGGCATTGAGGGAGGGGACATACCCAGAAAAACCTCAGCAAAGTAATCTGCTGTTGTGTAACAGTTCCTTTCAATCTAGACCCCCATGTTTCTGACCAAAACAAATGGACTGTCAAAGACAGTGTGACAAGAAAAGTCACTCAAACTAGCCCCTGCTGTTCACTCAGGCAGTTGCACATTGTCTGTATCTGTTTATGTGTCCATTAGTGCGAATGGACGAAGAAGGGGTCTGGCATCCCGTCCTTAATCCTGTCTGGTGAGACTCGGACATAACCCGCTTTTATCCCCTGCTGAGAAACCACGCTTCTACACTGCTTCATGTCCACCACTCTTGAGTCTCTGTGACTCCGTAAATGTATAATTTCATCTTATAGTAAACAACTTTCATAGACATTTTTCTAAACAATGCATTTCTAACATGAGTTCCTATTTTCTGAAGAACTTAAGCCACTGAATTGAAACAATGCAATTTTTCTTGACAATTAAAATGGCAGAGCAGAATGGCCACATAATGCTGGATAATGTAATTGTTCTAATTTTAAACACATTTTAGTATAATGTGTGAATAAAAGTTATTCATACATTATACTACCAAGTTCAGCACACACACGAACACAAAGAGACACCTACAAATGTGTCTCGTTTCATTACGCATTAATAAAACATAAATGTATAAATGAGCATGTTTTTTTGTTTGTTTGTTTGCTTTTTTTTAATCACAATCAGCACTAACACCCCCACAACTAAACACATACTGTATCACCAGCAGCCAGGTACATTCAAAATAATAATGCAAATGACTCTATTGCTCTCCATTTCTGTCACTGAAGACTCCATTATCAAAGACCCACTAACATGGTTCCACATGTTGACCTACAGCAAATGCTTAAGACAAACTTCTGCACACCACTTTTGTGTCAAATTCCTGTATTTTTTTCTAGAACTTGTATTTCTAGTTCATTTATTTTCTCCAACACAACCATCCTAAAGACCCCAAAAACAAAGTACAGCAAATTTTAGGAGAAGCTAAAAAGAAAAAGATCTTGAAATCTGGTGCGTTACATTTTTATATCAAACCTTTCACTGAGGTTCTTTTAGACCAGTAGATTTGATTTTTGATTGGTGAAAAATATAAAATATTACTACATTTAATATATTGGTGTTTATTAGTACAGTTTGCAATGTTCCGTTTCTTTTTATAACTTGTGGCCCCTGCTACCACAAAAAACATTTTGAAATAGAACATACCGTTGCTACAAACTGCTGAGAAAAATGTGACCGTCTCCACAGTAACACTGGGGTTTCTACAAAGCGGTTGAGATTAGTAAATGTTTTCATTTTGGTGATGCAAAAAATGAACATAGTCTGTTTGGATTTGTGTGGGCATATTGTTGAAACTAAATTGAAACAGTTTTGTGTGTGTGTGTGTGTGTGTGTGTGTGTGTGTGTGTGTGTGTGTGTGTGTGTGTGTGTGTGTGTGTGTTCTTGGCTGTCACAATGGTGAAGAGATAAACTTACCAAGAGTGCGCACAGGGTTGTTGATGTGACTGGGTGGGCTAACTCCGTGCATGTTGACTGCTCTGACAATAAACTGGTACTCTGTGTCTGGTATTAACCCTTTTAAAACCATGGAGTTGGTCTGAATAGGCTCACGAATATACATCCACTCTGTGTCCATTTCTGGCCTGAGAAAAAACAAAGAGCCACAAAGATAAAAAGACAATGAAACATTGTGTTTCCATCTCATATATTGAACATATTATGTTAAGGAAAACCTGAAATATGTATGAATAGATTTAATTTCTTTTGGGGGTTATTGATTGATTGTGTATCTTTATCTGCTGATAAAAAAATGTTAAAAATCAGTGTGATGGGAAAGAATAAAATTATTAAATATACAAATTCACCAATACTATCTCAAAAATTATTTTCAAGCAAATAGTTTTTCATGATTTTCTTCTAATGGAACTATAACTTTGGAGACAAATTTTTTTTCTTGATATTTTTCTTGATATTTTTTGTGATATTGTGCAAGTAGCTCATTTTTAATCATTTCATTTTTAATTTACCCTATTTACCAAATTGGGGATTGGGGAGGTGGAGATGGGTAGGGGGGTTGAGAGCTAACAAACTGTGAACTCCTAAACTATTTTACTTAACCAGAATGAAAAGGAAGAAAAAGGAAGAACTTCCTTCCTTCCTTCCTTGCTTCCTTTTCATTCTGGTTAAGTCATATTTGTGTTCCTATAGAGACCCCAGAGCCACCGCTATCTGCTGAATAGTGTCATCTTCAGTAAGACTTCTTTTTGTTCTCTCCTTTTGATGTTAAGAGAGACAGATTTCTGTCTGAGATGGGCCTTCTGAGTGCAAAATGACCTCACATGCAAAAACAGACGCTGATTCATGTCTGCCCTCTCACAGTAAGAGTCTTGGTAAGAGTCAGCTTCTCAGGTTTTCACTCTTTGCTCCTTCTGCTGTGGTCAATGATAGGGTGTTGACTCTGTACCATCAAGGGCAACTCCACAGCCTTTTACAAACTTGCTTCCTTCTTATAATTTCACAAGTGCTTTTTATTGTTTTATTCCTTTACAACAATCCCATTAAATTCTGTTTGCATATTTATATCTGGCAAATCATCAAAGGACTCCATGCTCCTTATTTCTGACCTCAACTTCCTCGGCTTTGCAGACACTCAAGATATGGGAGGTCTTTATTGTGAGAGTGTGAGGCTGAGCACAACTAGAAAGAGAGCAAAACACAGTCTTTGTCATGTCATAACTGACCCTTATGTGAAAACACAAGTGGTTACACTAAACAGACCAGCTAAAATGCAAAAAAACTACTGCAAAATAGAAGTTGGGATTTTTTGTTATAGTTATTTAACTGTGCAGTATGTAGATGGACTATCAGTGCTGGATATACACCTAAATGTCCCCATTAATACATACATTACACTTATGAAAGAACTGTTAAAATCTCCATTTTTAATTGGAATTCTCTTAGTGCTTTGTTAGAAGTGCAAATACTGCTAAATCATCACCTTTCACAATGTTATTGTTTAATTATAATCTTCTAGGAGCTCCATTATCACTTTTATTATAAATCCCATTATAATGGTTTAAATGTTGACAAGTCAAATTTTAAACATGTATTATCTTTAATCCGTGGTATGCTTCTGCCTACTCCAGCTCATAATGCTGACATTTGAAAAGGCAGTGAACATTTTGGAGGCAAAACACTAATTTGATTGTATTTGTCAAGGGTTAGATTTGAAGATTCTTACAGCGAGGAATGTCTGGGTCCATTATATCCTGAGCAATGAAAGATATGTAGAGAATGCTTCACTTGATTCTCTATTTGTCGCTGCAAAGGAGACAAACTTTGTCCCAGAAACTGATGGCATAAATCTTGTTGAAAGACATATCTTTAGAACAAAGAAATAGCTGTTGCTCACAGTTTTTTTCTTCTTTTTTTTTCTTTTTTGAAAAAAGTGAATCAATGAAGTCTTGCCACAGGGGCTGTGATGATTCCTGTTACAGTTCTCTATCAGATCACTGTTGCTGGCTTTGCATCACTATTTAGCACCAGTTCATATTCCTTCAAACATGACTGCGGTATGAAAGATAATGTAATTAAGATACCACTGGCTACTTTTGTCCAGGAAGAAATTTCTGTGTAAGAAAATCTGACATTCAGTGATCGTCATTGGTTAAATGGCAGTAAATGAGAGTTTTATCTACAACTGCTGTAGGAACTGCCAATCCATGGGACGCATACCGTAGGAGTGGTGCATGCACCCTGCAAGCAACTCTACTGGTTATCTCATCCTTTCTTGATTCAGATGAGGATGTAAGTGGACATATTTTGATATGTGCAGTTTCATATTGGTCAGGACTCGCTGGCCAACTCCCAATCCAAACTGCTCACAGTCCTACACCTCCCCATAAGTTTGAATATACATTAAGAAAAGAAGATGGGGATGACAGAAGCAGCTGGTCCACTTCAGAATGAAAAAGAGGCCAAATGTTCTTAAACGTCCTATTCAGGACATATTAGTCTGAATGCCAGCTAGTATTAGTTCAGCAGTATTCAGAAGTAAGGTTCACTTTTTCACTCTCTTCCTGTGTCGCTTAAGTGTTAAATAAAAGGGTACAGCATCTAAAAGCAGAAATAGTACCAATTATATGGTACTACAGACAATGAAAAACCAAAGCACAGCATGCTTTTACGCTCAACAGTGTGATTCATACCATTTAGTGGAAAATGCTTAGTAAGAGAAAGATAAATCGGTTGCACATAAGCAGCTTTATTGCATGCAAGTAGTTTCACGTAGTCAGTCAACAGTAGGAGCAAAAGCCAGACAATCATAAAAGTTATGAGCGTATATCCAGACAAAGAAAAAGAACTGCTGACAAACAGGAAAAAAATAAGAGTTACATCATTGTTGTGACTAAAGACTGAGAAGATAGTGGCAATCTTGTTATATTGTGCAGGAAAAATACAGTTTCCAAGTATCTGAATAGCGAATAGCTTTTAATGAACTCTGTCATCATGGTAATAACTACTCATGTGATGCAAGTGGAAGCCTATGCTTAGTTGTAATTAAATAAGGTACCTAAGTTTCAGTTTGTAGAACTATACATTTAAATATATTTTATTACTGTAAAAATCACATAAAATAAAAAAAATGTCTCCATTAATTTAAGCCCACCTTACCATTAGTTTTTACAACAAATTACAAAGTCAGAAACAATTTTGGTTGAGCACACTCTCCTGATCTCAGTCAATCTTAGACATTCGCTTCCTCGTATTGGCATTAAAGTAAAATCACATATGTAGTGCTATAGAGTTTCTTTAGTTTTATGTCATTCAAATTGTGTTCTTTCATGAAGGCAGCTTGTGTCAACAAGCAATGAAGATATTGTCCCTTGATTTACAAAGGAATCTTGGCTAGGTCATGTAAATAGTAATCCCACAAGAGCCCTAATTTTTGAAAAAAGTCTCTAAAAAAAAACTATTGATAAATACTAAAAAACACCAGTCTTGTGATGTGAGAGGTGTCATACATTGGTCTTTTTAAAAAATCTTTGCATTTTTGTAAAGTCATCCAGCATGTGACTAGAAATGAGGCTTCTATATCTTCTTCAAGTAACCATGTTGCATAGCCCTGTTTCCATAGTAATACGAAAGGTAGAATACCTTTTTCTGAAGTATTTCTTGCTGTATTACCTGAAATTGTTTTAGCACATTGTTAGCAAAGAGTTAAGTAAATGCTCTCACATCGAAACAAAATATAGATAAATTTATTAATCACCTGTGGAAGCATTAGGTCTCAAAAAAAAAAAAAAACATTTAGCCAATTCAGATAAGTCATTAGAGCACTGGCTTTTTAACCTTTTTCTTCAGTGAGCATGCATTGCAGTAGGTGTGGCTCCAGGTCCATGTTTGGAGGAAGGGTTTGTGGGATTGTATTTTTTAATCTGCTACCAATATTTAATAATCACTGCCATACAGTGAACCAGGGACTTCGCCCTCCTTTCCTTCATTTTTGTGCTAAACAAAATGTATAACCTGTTAGCTATATTTAATTATTTGACTTACAGCCATCTATGTAAATGATTAATACCCCGTTCTTAGCTAAAGGGGGAATAGGAATTCTTTCTTAAACTATTTATTTAAAGTATTTCTGTTGAGAGATTCATAAAAGCTGTATGTAGTGTACATTATGTTTCAAGAAGCAGGGCTTTTAGAAGAAACTCTGAAATGTTCAGTTTAGACCAAGGACAGAAGGCTTATCAACTGATGAACAGGACGCTAAAGCTGTTTCTACTTTTTCTTGCAAAGCCACTGCTGGAACAACACCTTTCTTTTTGGATTATTATTTCCCATCAATGACAAGGCCACTTTCTCTTCATGCAGGTAAGTGATTATACAAGCCAGTTTATTGATGTGGGTGACTTGTGCCTATTTGACCATGTATCTGTGTATTTACAGCAACAGCAAGCTGCTGAGCTCTTGAGATCCATCTTTAACAAATGTGAAGCTCCTTTTATTGCTCTTTTTGTAACTGAATAATCAGTTATAACTGACCTGATGTAGGCCACCAAGAAGTGCAAAACTGGCGCACTTCCCTCAGTCTCTCCTTGCTGCCACGATAAAGCCAGCTCCGTATCAGACACAGCCATGACAATAGGCTGAGTTGGGGGTGAAGGGGGCTGACATGTTTCTAATGGCAAAAAACAACTGAATTCAGTTCATAAAATATATTAACAAGTGTTATCTACTGTAAAACTGAATTCTTCTACTCTAGTGTTCTTACCATGTGAAGCGGTGCTAATGTCTCGGGGCATGCTGGGTCTACCTTCCCCTGCCCAACCATAAGCTCCAACGCTGACTCTGTAATTTGTGTTCACCTTTAAGTTACTGATAGCCACATCCTGGGAGGTGGATGTTGAAAAGACATGAAGATTGCATTTAGAAAAAAAATGGTAAAAGGAGGAGAATTAGATGTAAGTACAGAGGGATATGACAAGAAAGAGTGCAAAAAAATGGTAATGTCACTTACAAAGCTTGCTTCTCCATCAAATTGTCCCTTTGAGAATAAAAAGAACCTAAATGTTAATGCATCTGAATATACACAGTCTTAATATAAATAAGAAGATCAATAGAAATATGCAAAAACTATTGCAGAGCTCTGTCGCTGTGTTTGGTCTTTTCATTGGATTTGTTCAAATTAAAGGAACACAAAACATTACAAGCATATTTCATTAATGAATTATTTTATACACATTTTGAATATTTGTTATTGTTATAAAACAAATGTGCTCACACATTAGTAACATTGGTAATGTCTGTTAATAAAAGATGAAATCCTGGCTTTCATTTTAAATATGACATTAATATACATGAGAAAATAAGAAGACTGCTGTCCACTTTGTTACTGTTGGATGGCCCTCTAAACAAAATTTCTGCACTAGGTGAGTATCTGTTTTTTTTTAAATGTAAAATTCAAAGAAGGGTCAGTTCAGAACGAACTATTAATAGCGCTAAAAATACATGTATTTTGATCTTTTTTTCTATGTATTTTTTCCAATCTCTTTTACAAGCAAAAACTAACAAACACCTACTACAGATGAGAGTCTTAGTGATGGACACTCACAGTGGTTAGCATGTCCAGACTGAGGGGCACTTCCATCAAAGATGTTGTGCTGACTGGACGACCATTCTTCATCTCTGTATAAAAGACCTGAACAACGCAAGCACTTTTATTTATTTGCTCTTCCATTATTAGGAAATAACAGCAACATTGTAAACATGTCTTATAAATACAAAATGCAAAGAATACTGAAGTGTTTATGAAACCCCAAAACAATAGGCTCACTGACTGTACATGTTAATCTGCGAGTTTTGGGGATGTTAGGTAGTTCTAATCTTCTTAGTGAAGACATATGGTCAAAAGCAGAGCACACACAGTCATACTGAGCCACAATATGTTAATTGTTGAATTAAAAAAAGACACTCAAGTTGGAAAGAAAGAAGGAAATGGGAGAAGACAAAAGACAGAAACTGGGTTCAGTTGATCATACCAAATTAAGAGAGAACAAACAAAAATGACTATATGATTAAAAAAATAAGAATAAATCTAGCTGTCAACTTCAGGTTACAACA
>JAOWBL010001722.1:0-52630 GCA_028564865.1 Zenarchopterus dispar
TGCCTCTCGGCTGGGATAGGCTCCAGCAGACCCCCGTGACCCAGAAATGGAACAACGGGTCAAGAAGATGGATGGATCTATAGTATAAATTATGCTAAAATAGTTGTTAGTTGCAGCTCTAATTGTAACAAATATTCTCCTCTCTTTTGACGGCTGCTTCTTGACATTAGCAACTACCTTAAGTATCTAACTTGATGATGTCAGCACTGCAGTCAGCACTGCAGTAACACTTGGTGGTCCTGCTGCTTGAATGTTTGGCTGCTGATTGCAACATTGTGTGACAGTCAGCCAGAAGCAGGACTTCATCTAAGTTCAAAATCCCCCAAGAAAGATGTTTCTTATGTAAGTTGCATTCATTCAACAGCTACCAAGCAGCTTCACTACTGAAAAAGGCTCTGCTTCTTTGCTCTAGAAATGCCACTCAAGACTGACCAGTTCTTGTGTAGCTGTTATCTCCACATCAGTTTTGGCCACTATCAAGAATATAATTCAACTAAAGCAAATTTGTTATTGAAAACAACCATGATCTGGTTATTAAAATGCCAAAAAAATTATCTGAGAAGATATTAACTTTCCATTATAAGCAATGCATTAGGTAGTAAATGTCCTGAGAGTCCCAGGAAGTGGGAGCACATGGTGGAGCAAAGGGAACATGGTTTCAGCAAAATCCCATTGTCCACTTGGACTAATAACATTAATTCAGTTAAAGGAACATTGTTGATGATACTGAAAAAAATAACAACATACACTATTTCTAGAAACTAAATTCCATCAAACATCACATGATATGATTATTGGGAGAGAAAAAAGATTTCAAAACTAAGTTCTGTTGTGGTTTATGATGCCATTTACTGTTCTTTAACACCATAATGGAATGTATTCATCTCAAAGGAATGGGACCATCACCATCTTTACAGGATGTTTGCAAAGTATTTGTATATGATAGTTCTGCATTTAGCTGACATATTTTAGTTGTATTAAGTTTTGTCATGGAAAACAATTTACACATGCAAAAAAAGAGTTTGACGATATTTTGTTGTAAACATGCAGTCTTCCTTTGGATTTGTCAAAGATTTGGTTTCATCTCTAGACCCAGGGGGAAACAATCTCGTATATTGTAAATATATTACATTATTGTTTGTTGGCACTAACAGGGAGAGACGCTCAGTCTATTCAAAGATTTTCTCACAGAAACGTGCTACATTTTATTGTTGTATGCACATCCTCTGCTTTTTTCTTGTACTCAGAGAGAAGCTGACTTCCAAAAACTTTGATATACCAAAGGGCATTATAAATAAATAAAATAAACAACTTGTTACACCACCAATAAGAAACATCTGCATAATCATTTAACAAACTGCTGTGTGTAAAAAAAAAAAAAAAGACAGTATTGTGTTCCAATCCCCAAAGTATGTTGTTCTTAGGTGAACTGTTGTGTCTTTACTAATAAGTCAGGACTGTAATACCCAAGTCTAAGACTAATTTGCTCCCAAAACACTAAACTTGGTTGAGAGGTGGTGCATAGGCAAAGATCATTTTCTAAACTGTGAATTAAGGCATAGGCCTTGGTAAAGGTTATATTCAAAATATTCAAAACCATTTTACATAATAAGCCAGATGTTAGAGCTAACCACACTATAAAAATTGCCTTGATCAGAGTCATTAATGATAACATTAACAACTCTGTTATTTAATATTATTTAATATTACATTATTATTTAATATATATTAAAGTCAGTGAAGAGAATCATAAAGTCTCAATTTTTGTATTCCTTGATTGCAGTGCAGCATTCGATACTGTGGACCATGCATTCATCGACTGGAACACAGTTTAGATCTCAGAGACACTGTTCTTAACTCAATAATGATAGATGTTTCATATTTGATACATGAGTTTATGAGACCTTTGATCTTTGACCTTTAATCAAAAAGGAAACAAAAAAATTAGACAAACCAAAAATAAATAAATAAATAAAATCACAAAAATACATAAACTGAGCTAATGAATTTATATTGATAATAAAAATTGGTAAATACAAAAGTGGAAGTTATTTGAATATGTAATTAACACTTCAAATATTAAAAAAATGTTTGATTTTGTTTGTGTAACATTCCATGTCAGGCAATGAAGGGTTAACTGGCTTTCTTCTTATCTTTCTGTAAGATCCTTCACTGTATTAATTGGTGATTGTGAATCAGATAAGGTTAGAAATTGAGTCCCTCAGGAATCAAATTTAGGTTCTCTCTTGTTCAGTTTTTAAATGGTTCGTCCTGGGTTCATAGTAGAGTAATATAATGCTCAATGTCAATTATATTCCGATGACACATAGTTATACGTGGGTTTCTGCTTATAACCTCAACCCATTAAACTACTTTATCCAGTTTATGACTAATGTCAGTTTTTGGATCCACAAATATTTCTTCCAATTAAATTTAAAATAAAATATAAAATCTATTACTTGGTCCTAAGACCCTTAAGCATTCATTGATTTTTAACTCATCTGCCTGTAAAACTATTCTTTGTACAGATACTTAGGTATAATTTTTAGATTTGGATTTTAGTTTTCGTTAGCAGATCTCGAACACCTCAAAAACCCTCTTTATTATTTCAGAAATATAGGTTAGATGTTGCTTGTCCCAGGCTGAGTCTGAGAAGCTGCGTCATGTTTTTTTTTTCTAGTAATATAGATGATTGTAATGCTCTCTTTCCTGGACTTCTCACAGCAGATGTTGAAAGAATTCGAGCTTATTTGAAGACTTTGCCACACCTTGATGATTTACCCAATGTATGCCAACATCTACACTGCATAAGTTATAAGTTTTGCAAGAGTTAAGCATGCTAGCATAAATCCAACTGCTGTGAGGCTGGTGAAAAATTTTGTGCATGGACAAAATTTCTTAATGTATGCGGGGGCATATGAGCTATACGCTTCGCATATGAAGACCATTTTATATATATATATATATATATATATATATATAGCATGAATTTCTCTATATAGCAATAGTATTCTAGTCAATTCAACATTTGCAAATAAATAAGTAAATGTCATTTTCAAGGTCTCTGCTAGAAAGCCATCATACTTCTTTGTAAACTAACACGTACTGATGAAAAACATCATAGGGTACATTATGTTCCATGCTGGTACTCTGCCTTTACCTAGGCTACATGTAAAAGCTGGACAGCCAAAGAAAGAAGGGTTCATGAGCAGCTCATAAAGAATGAATGACAGAGTTTAAACAACAGAACCCACTCACTGTTTAAAAAATTAAAAAAAACTGTTTGCTCAAATATAAAACAGCTTGTCTAAGGATAGCTTTACATATTTAAATTGATTGAAATTTTTTGTTACAAAGAGTATTAGTGGCCATGTAAGCAGTTGTATCTGAAATAAAAATGCCTCTTTTGTGAATCTGGTCATGAGGAAAATTTATTTTTGTGCCGCAATGGGTCATTGCAATGTCACAAGTTAGACATGCAGCAAAGCTTTTCCAGTGCTTTATTGTGCCTTTTTCATACATCAATTTGTGAGCCTTAAGGAATCAGACAATTGAATGAGCTTAAATAAAGTTATCATGCTAAATATTATGTTGTAAATCTCTCATTTATTGGTTTATTTGTCTGACCCACTAATGTTCAGAGAAAGATGTACAGGAGCTGTTCCAGCCCTGTTTATTATTTAGAGTCAGGTCTTGCTGATTTTATGGGCTTCTAGTAATTTTTGTTTTAAGCAAGTAAAACACAAGATGTGATGATATAAGGTCACATAACTGATGTAGGTCATGAACATTTCTCAAGTCATAAAGATGCTCCCTGTGAGCATAACCTGGATTCTTGTAGTATTTGGCCCCTCAATGTTGAAAAAGATACAGAAAAGGGCTATGATTATTACATTGTTTACATTATCTAAATGAAGACAACCACAAGATATAATAAAATTTCTTGTAGTTGTTTTTGCCTTGACAAGATTTTAAGCCCAGTGTCCTAAAGCATAACAAAACAAGTCAAAATATATCATTCACCTAATATTTTCTAATTGCACCAAATACTGTGTATTAAAAATGATTTCAATGGTCTTTGTACAGGTTAAACCATAGCCAACCACAATATAAAAAGCTCAAAAACACACCAGTTCCCTGAAGAGCAGGGGAAAGCTGTCTTAGTTCACATTACTTATTTATAGTTCTTGGCTTTTGCAGAAATACTCGCAAATGTTATGAACACATAACACACAGAAAAAATGAATTACTATGCAAATAAAATGCAGAAGTTCTTCCATGTTTAATGTGGTCTACTTCAGTGTTTATGTAACTACAGTACCTCTAAGAGTCCACTCTCTCATATCAGCTCTTTTATATAATTATCATCCTCTAAAACAGTTCATTTTTCCCCAGACAGCAGGGAATCCAAGAGGTAATCTTATGTCAGGACTGATCAATATTGCTGCCTTTCTTTCGAAAAGAAGTATTCTAACATGCAAGATAGCTGCTGATGCGGTATTGAGAATCTCATTATTCTGTACACTCACAGACATTGTAATTTAAATCTACACAGACAAAAACGGCCCGGGATAAATCTACACCGCATCACATGGAGATCTGATGACAGGGATACTTTAACAAGATTTGCTCAGGAACAGAGGACTAAAATACATGATTTCAGAGACAGGCGGAGTAAAAGTTTATTTTATTACAGAAGGAGGTCAGTTCACAGGGAATTAGTTCATACAAAAGCTAACAAATCGAAACTGGCATCCAAAGGGCTTGACAGACAGAATGTATAGAATAACATGAGTGTAAAGGCAAGACAAAGGTTTAGTAAAAAAGTTGAGACTGTAAAACAGGTATGCTCAAATCCATGGCAGAAACACATGGGTTAACCACTGGACTGTTAGCATGACAAAGACAAGATAATATTTGGAGATGAGAGAGTGGAGCTTCAATGCTGAGCATTAGTAAGCAATCTCAGGTGTGAATAATAAGTTCAACTGAAAGAAAAAAAACAACTGGGAAATGTGCAGCAGAAGTAGGTGGATCGGCTGGATGAGAACAGAATGAAGACAACAAGAAAATAAGGCAGGATCTGGATGGAATTAGAAAATAAAAAGAAAGCATAACTTAGGCAGTGGGAAGTCACACAGCCAAGTGATTACAGTTTCCGAGAAGTGTTTGTGTTGGGGACAAAATAAAGAACAGGAAACATTTCAGACTATCATTCAGAACATCTCATCAATTAGCTTTACCTCAGCCTCCACAGAGGAAGGAGGCACCATGGGAAAAGAAAGCAAAGACAGTGAGGAGTGGGGTTAGAGATTCAAGAATACACATGTGCTCTGCATTACAGAGATAAAGAGAAAGTCAAATTACCTTCAACTGCAGGAGCTTTAAAAACGATGAGATGTTTGATGTTTTGGCAACAGAATAGTGGAATTTCTTTCATTTCTACCTTCAAATGTGTACGTATGGAGGACCACTGTTTCCCCTACAACTCTGTGCAAAATCTAGACTTTAATGTCAAATCTTTCAGTAGAATTTTCTTTTTACAGACAGTCTTCTGAGAAATACTGCTGGCATGTCTTGGATTCATCACATGCCATGACTAAACCACTGGATGAGAATGAATGAGAAAAACAGTGAGGAAAACACAAACACACAGAAACAGAAGTGGCAGTCTGCTGAATGCAAAATGAACAGGGGCAAAATGAAAAAAAAGTAATAATATTAGTAATACACCTCAGTATATTTAGCACATTGAGATGTTAAAGACTAGGCCTTATCTGTATTACTACTAGCAGAATTAGACAGCATTAAAAAATGATCTCATTGAACCATTCTATCATTGTAATAAGTTAGTTTATCTAATTAGCTAATAAAACATTTAACCTGGAGAAGCCTTCAGCTTGTGAAACTGCCCTTTCCTGAACATAAAAAAAAGATGAAGAAAAAAACCTAAATCTGAAACAAAAGAACTAAGAACGTTTGTTCTGAAACCCAGGTTTGACCCCAGCTGTCTGAGTCGAACAACTTTTGATTTAATCTCCAGAGCACTGGCTGATTTTACTGTCTGAGGAGATGGGCAGCAGGCCTGCTGAGATCATTTAAAGGAAAGCAGGTGTGTGTGGCAGGGTCGTGAGTTAGTAGGTGGTCAAAATGTCAAAACCACTGAGAAGAATCATGAAAACTCAGACTCCGAACACTAACATACTGTTTGTGGCTGATAGACATGTAATTACTGGGGAAGATTTATGACAAAAGGTTACACAGACAGTCAGCCTCATGCAGCTGCCACTCATGGAAAAACATTTGTCCTTAAGTGGTACTTTCAGGTACTTAAGGAGAAAAAGTCACATTTTAGATGTACAAGGTATAAAAATGTTCCAAATCTGTTTCATCTTTGTTATGGGTCCTGCAGTTACATCGTTTGGAAAAGTCCCTGTCGAAACAACGTAGCTATTTTCATGACTAAGAGCTAAAAGAAAGACCCTATAAAAGCAGTTTTACGACAACAATCAACCACACTTTCTGTAGAGCTGACAGAAAAAGCAGAACTTCCTCCAGCAATTATAAGAACTCCTGCGGTCTAAAGCCGCTAATAAAGGTCATCTTACTTGTCATTGCTTGCTCAAAGCTGAATTTATGCTTTAAAATCATTGACAGTGCTTACTGTGTTGTTGTCTACCCTACGCCCCAGTCTCTCAATAATCTGACACACACCTTCCAAGAAATGCAACTACATGTGCTGCCAAGTCAATATCATAACAATTGTTAAAAGTCAAATATACTGACACCATAGATTGTTCAAAAATAAAATCAGATGTGGAATAAAAAGGTCAAATTTATCTCTCATTTCAAAATAAGTCCTACAATGAACTGCCAATCTGTCTAGGTTATATGCATCACTGGTTATGAGTAAGTTTTACCAAAGACAGCTGGGATCACCTCCAGACTCGAATTGTACACATTATAGAATCCTCACAATTTTCATCCTCACAATAGTTTCAGTGAAAGGCAGTGTTCAACATGAATGAGCACACATACTTAAGGAATTAGAGCTACAAGAGGAAACGTGCTTTCATTTGCCATTGTTTGAATTAGTGGTAGAAACCCTGCTGCCAGCTAGCACTTAGGGCTTCTAACTGGAGACCAATGAACACAAGCACAAATGCTTGAATGAGTGTAGTCCTCTTAAGTAGGATTTGTTGCAGGTACTGAATCAATCTGATGTTAAAGTATAAATTTGGCTGATACTTGCAGGTTATCTCACGTTACAAGGATGAGGAAGAAAAAGGATATCCCTGTGCTGCTCACATTTTGCCCATTCTTATACGCCATGCTGGTTTTGTGCTAGTCTCCAAGTATATGACTTTGCAACTACTGAGTAGTTGATATTTTGTATAGATACCTATGGTATAAAGATACCCACTCCCCCTTTATGAGGTTTTAGGGTCAACCAGGTTTGATTTAGATTCTCCCATGGAGAAAGTACTGCTTATGTGAACAAACTTTTAAAAAATGTAATCAAGAAAAGGAAAAAAAAGGTATATTTAAGTCAGTTTTCATCTATTACTGGTATGTGATTTTTAGGGGTTTGTTTATTTTGATAAGTGGTTGGTGGTGCCAATTCTCTGACCTGAACTCCAGAAAGGGTGCAGCAAAATTATATTGTTAAAGGAGCTCTAGGCAAAGATTAAATGAAGAAAAATAAACTGTGAATAAATAATGACCAAATGCCTTTTAACAGCCTTTTGTACAGCCAATGGTTCAACTATTGTAAATGCTTACAGGGGTTTCTGTGTATTATTCTTTAATTACAGAAACACATTTAACACATAAAATTACAAGAAATCTCGTGGCATTTATTTCTAGAATCAAGCAGAAAAAAGAAATTAACCTCAACTAAAAGAAACAACCCCCAAAATAAACCTCAATTGTTTTGTATACTATTTTGATGGCAAATTTAGATGCCAATTTCTACAGTTCATCTGTGCTAATGTAACTCTGTCACTCAGCAGCTACATCACAACATTTATGCAAAGCCCTACAGGTAATTGTTCTTTACTCACACATCCTACTTTACACATTATCTCCTCAGTATTCTCACACATCTCTGTGAATGTCACAGCCAGCTTTTATGTTTTTGTTCTTTAATGTTTCCTATCTCAACTGACAACTGACCTTTGTTTTTATATGATGAGTGAAGCCTCGCTTTGTAAAACATGTCTGTGAAGGAGAACTTCCACAAACTGAGCCACACCTGCAATGGCAACTCATGAGGGGTGATTAAACGGATGTTGATCTGAAGTGGAACACTTATATCAGCACCTCTATGAGAAAAAAGAAAACGTTTAGAATGTAAAAGTAAAAACCTCTAAGTTGAATAAAAACACAACAATATAGAGTCTGGACTCCACATTGTTTCCGGTTCAAAAAAAGTCCAGGCATATTTTTTAACTGCATTATCAAACACGATAAAAGATGTCCAAGCAGATTAGAGAAAATGCCATGATTAAACCCCGAGTAGCTGAAAGCTATACAAAAGGAATAACTATACAATCCCTGTTGACTTGCATAAATATTAAAGCATTTTAGTCTATTAACCAAGTATGGAAGCAATGGGCCCTTGTTAATGAAAAGCTATTAGCAGCATTCTCAGTTAAAACAGCACAGGCCAAATCAATTTAGAGTGTTTTATTCAATACGCCCAAGGCTTTGTGTTTAATCCGCTGCCAAAGCTGCTGCACCCTCTGCTTGTTGCAGACCTTCAGCTGCTCCTACTTCTGTGAGTGAAGAACAACTACAATAGTGTTGTGGAAGTCTCATTAAACATATGAAGGGCACAAGATACTGAAGAATAATCTTTCTTTTTTTTTAATTTTATCACCTTAATAACTATTTTATTGTTGTTATTTATAAAATATTACTTGGGGAGCATGTCAGTATTGTGGTTAACCCTGTTGCCTCACAGCAGGAAAGTTTCTGGTTTGAATCTCAGCAATGTAAGGTTTCTATGTTCTCCCCATGCTTGCATAAGCTTTTTTCCTTCAAACAAATCCCCAAACCTGCATGTTAGATCAACTTGTGATTGTAAATTGTCTTAATTAGTGACTATGAATGTCTCATTTGTCTGTGTGTCAACTTGTGAACTAGTGACATGTGAAGGGAATAACCTGCTTCTCACCCAGTGACTGCTGGGATTGGCTCCACCCTCCCGGTGACCCTGAAGAGAATGAACTGGACATTAAAAAAAAAGTAGTTTGATAGAAACTCTTTCCCACTGCTTTTTAAACATCAAAAAAAAAAAAAAAAGCTTTATATTCTCCTTGGGAGGTGGAATACTTACTGAGTTAAGATTCTAATTCATAAAACATTGGCTTCACTGAAGATATCTCAATGCTACAGGGAAAAGGAGAACAAAGTGACCTCGGACATTCAAAAGACACAGGGCTGGTGCATATGTGGAATAAATGTGGAATACCAGCTGGCTACATCTGAGCACCACCACTGAGCTTTGGCTGTTAATTCAATTTAAAAGTCAAACACATTCACTCCTTGTTCTTAATAAGAAAAGACCTTTTGTTGAGAGTACTCCCCTTGGCTGCATCTATAATGCATTTTACATGTGTCTGTCCACGTGTCTCATCTCTTTATATAACCAACAAATCACACAGGTGTTGCTGCTGTATGTTACTCATTTCATTTAAATCAATCTGCTGAAACACTTTAACAGAGGAGACGTGACTTGTCAAGATGTCTGGCAATGCAGTGCAGAGACCACACCACGTCTAGACCAAAGTCACTTAACAGGTAGAGCCCATAAATCACTACTGTGTCACATCCGGACAAAAACAGCCACAGACAATGTCCAACTGCTGTTGAATTTCCAGGAATTTTCTTCACAGCTCCCTTTAGCTTTACTTACACACCATCACATCCACACACATATCCAGTATAGTCACTAAGATAAACAGTGTGCCGCAGTAAACAAAGGTTTCTCACTCCTCCTTGGTTTTAATGTAAATGTGGTTTGCATTAAACCCAGATTTATGGTGGCCCTTTGGCAAGATTGTGATGTATTGCAGAGGTGTTGTGTCTTACACAGTGATGAACACTCTCAGGTGCAGAACTGGATAACTTCTAAAGGCACTGAGGCTGGTATTTGCCAGGTGGTCTCTCTCTCTCTCTCTCTCAAAAAAAAGGAAAAAAAGAGAATGCTCAAACACTATTCAGAGATATACAAGGATGTTTCTGAAAACCTTTCCTTTTCAAGTTACTAGCCAAACAGTCACTAGCACTTTATAAAGAATGAGGCAACTTTGGGTGTGTGCATGTGTGTATCTGTGTGCATGGTGTAAAATGAAAATCTGAAAAATCCCACACAAATAAACTAGAAATGTTTCATTTATAAAAGTTGGAAGCAGGAAAAAAAATCCCTCTAGATTTCTTAGAACCAATTGGGGACTGCAATTTCAATTTATCTGGCTTTCAGGGCAATATCACACACACTCCTAACTAAAAATTAAAGGCTGTAACTTGTAAATTGGTTTTTCATTGTTCTACATCTTTCAGTTTCCATCTCACATCTATTCTCTATCACTGTCCTTTCTATTTGTCACCATTGGCTTGAAGGGGCCATGAGGCATCGACCAAGCATAAGAGGCAAATGAAAAACTCTGGTAGATTTATGCTCCAGAGGGTTACAACAGTTACTGCATTATCAATATAAACAAATAAATATTCCAAAATAATTGCTTATGACATAACAAACATTTTGCATAATCTCCTTGTGCCTGTGTGGATTTACTCCAGCACCTACAGCTTCCTCCCACAGACTGAAACCATTCTTGTTAGGTAAACTGATGATCTAAAAAAAAAATGTCCATGGGTAGGAGTACTCATTATTGTTTTTCTTATTTATCTCTGTGTGGTTCTGTGATAGACTGTTGACATACCCAGGTTGTGCTCTGCCTCTCGCTCAATGACAGCTGGGATACACTTTAGCACCCCCATGACCCAGAAGGGTATAGAAATGGAGGGATGAATGGATGTCAAAAACACCTACTGTACAGCACAGGAGTCTCTTTAGATAAGCTAATATCATAGGTAAATTGAGGAGGCAGTGAACTGTAAGCACCACCTTTTTGTGATATATACTGTGTTAAGAAATGCATCACTTCTTCCGGTCCTTTTGTGTGATGGAGGGCTTATTGTCAGAAAGAGATGATAGCTATGCTTCCAGTTTAATGCCGTAACATTTTATAATCCTCTTAAAGTTGGGATACTTTATGATCTCTGGACAAAGAGAACCTTGCAAAGGGCATGCAAAGACTGTCATTTTATCTCCGACACTCTGTCTTTTTCTCTCTATAATGTGTACTGCATGTCCTCATACTATAAAAGGTAATATGGAGTGACTGGAGGCTTCACTGTCCCTACCCCAAAGTATAATCTCCCTATTCATAGCCAGACTGTAAAAAATCTCTCGTGTTGAAAGACCTTGACACACACCTATGACAGGGGATTAGTAGAAACCGAATCTCACTGTGTGGGCCCATATCCATCATCAATGCAGTTAGGAAGCTCTCAGATATACTGATTCAAAGGTAATTTTTCTTAATAGGAAATTTTTGGATTAGCCTGGCCAGCCATGCTAATTCTCTTCCTCCTCGATACAAAGAATTAGTCTGGTTTCTCTGGAGGAACTTAGATTTCTAGGATCCAGTACAAACAGACATGGAAGAAACTGCCTCAACAACAAATCAAAGAAATCAAGCATTAGACGTAAACAAAGTGACTTGGTTTTTTCACTTTGGACCAGTATCAACAAAAGGCATTCAAAAAGGTGCACAGTGAGTGACTGTTGTTGGTTTTGCAGTAAAACTTGTTGATTCATAATCTCAAATCTGTAGTCATCTTGGTTGTTTTGAATTGTGTCTCTTGGACACTCCTGCAGGACTTGACACATGAAGCCCATCCCCACCCTACTGTGATTTGTTCAAATCTGGTGGAAATGGCTGTTTTAATGTCATTTGGCTGAAAATAGTTTATATTCTCCTGACCTCTTTTACTTAGTAATACAGATGATTCTATTATTGGAGCCTTCACTGTCCCCAAAAGTCATCTTTTGTCTGTATATAAATACAATTGAATTTATTCCACAAGAATCCTACTGTAGTTTTGTTGTTTTCTAATTGCCATACTCAAGGTCATCCTGATAAAACTGTACAACACGGGTACCATCAACTTAACACAGATATGCCTTGGATCTTAATAAAGAAGGATCCCTGTACACCAAGACAGGCACATAAAAGCAGGGCTAGGCTTTTAAAACTCTTATGTACAGAAAGAAGAAAGGTTTTGGTGATCCATTCTCTGACAAGCTGGGCTATAAATTACAGGACAGAAACATTGTTTTCATTCTATGCAACCCCAAGAACACCATTCCAGTGGTCATGCATGACAGGTCTGTGATTCTTTGAGCCTTATTCCTAGCCATTGGACCAGAGAACCTTATCAAAGGAAACTTCATCTTGATAAAGGACATCTGTAATACTCTTTATGAAAACATCATATAGTGTGCAGAAAAAAGTCCCTTTTTAGAGCAACGAAACTTCCACCAGGACAATGCTTAGAAACATACAGCTAAAGGGGTCAAGAAATTGCTACCAGAGTACAACATGAACATCTGGTCTGAATCCTGTTCAGATTCTATGGAGGGAAACCAAAGATTGATGGCAAGAATGCCTTCCAATGTCAAAAAACCCCTGAAAACTATCATAGCAGATGAGCAATCCATACTCCAGTGCGCACACCCACACAGAAATTTTTAAAGATAACAGGAGCTGTTTGACCAAAAAAATGACAAACAAAGGTATTGCCCCTGTGCAATTGAGAACAGAGGTTTGGAAATTGTATTTTTCCCTATATACAAACAATATGTTTTTTTTCTGTTACTATGTCTTAGTCTTTCTTCAGTTCTTTATCTTTTTTAACATGAAGAAGCCTAGTTGTTTCACAGAAAATTTCACCATCAGTCAAACCTTGGCATGCATATGAAAAATGTTGGGTTTGGGGTTGTAGGTATCTCAGATGGTGACTGGGTGCTCCATGTAAGGAAGCTACAGTCTTTCTGCATCTGGTACATGTTTGAGTCCTGGCCTATGACCCTTTGTTGTATATCTTCCCCCTCTCTAGACCCCCATTTTCTGTCTCTGCACGGTTAAGGAAGGCCACTAGAGCCACAAAATTTTGAAAAAAAATGGCTAAATTGCTAAATCAGCATCAAAACACAACTGACATCATGTCCTCCAGAGACTTACAACTAACTAGCATTTTTACTTTATTTTAATTTAACCTTAATTTTAAAGATTACAACTTTAAGAAACTACTGAAAAACAAGCACAGCCAAAACCGAAAGTTAAGCCAAAGGTGTAGACTTTCAAAAAGGTCATAAATTTCTTTCTTGGATAAAACAGGCCAGTTAGGACCCAGATCATAACTTTCTCTTTGTGAGTGTCTTTTGAACTTGAGAAGGTGTATTATTCAGTATCAGAAAAGCTGGAGCGTTGCTTTCTCAAAAAGAGAAGCGTGTGTTCGTGTTCATGATGCTAGACCAGCAAATGTAAACTAAACAAAAGCAGGGTGGAGAGGAGAGGTGGTTACTGTGATAAGAATGTCAATACATCGCTATCTTCACACTACAAGCAATTGTTTGCTGCTGTAGTATCCATGCACTGCTGATATAATCACATAGACAAGGGATTATTTTGGAAAACCTTTTATCAAACACTACAATGAGGAGCCACATTCACATATACTATTTAAAATTTTACAATGCAAAAAATAAAGTTGGGCAGGACGGTGGTTTAGTGGTTAGCACTGTTGCCTCACACCAAGAAAGTTCCTGGTTCGACTCCCGGCAGGAGTTTTTCTGTGTGGAGTTTGCTGTATGTGTGGGTTTTCCCCGGGTACTCTGGTTCCTCCTGCAGTCCAAAAGCATACATATAAGGTTGATTGAGAACTCTAAATTATCTGTAGGTGTGGTTGTTTGTTTGTATATGTGGTGCTGCAATGGACTGGCAACCTGTACCCCTGCAAGGGGTTGGGATTAGCTCTAGCAGACCCCTGTGACCCAGTAATTGGATTCGGAGGGTATAGAAAATGTATTTATGGAAAAAAGAAGTTGTATGTTAGCTATGTCAGGAGACCACTGTTACTAAAAATCACATGGTCAAAACTTAGTGTCCGTATCTTACAAGAAAGAGATTGACACTAATACCTCTTTTTTGTAAGATATGGACACGGTGTGCTCCAGACCAAAGAGGGAAAGAACCATCCAAACAATTATCAGCAATTTTGAAATCCAGGGTTTGTGACAGTGTGGGGTTGTATCATTGTCCTCAGGAAAACTAATTTACACGTCTGTGATGGGAGTGAACATGAAGAAAAATACACTGATATCTTAGAGCAACATATGCTGCCTTCACAGTGAAATCTTTTCCAGGGAAAGAAATATGGTTCTAACTTTTTTTTGGAATTTACTGTAGGGCTGAATGGTGAAAAATGTTGATATTAACAAATAAAATGAAATAAAGATGATGACAAATGAAATGAAATGTCTCAGGTTAATGCTATCTGTAAGCAGTAGTGAAAGTAAATTTAAGAGCCTCTGGATTATTTTCCTATTTCTCTTTTCCATTTCAATAAATCTTTTTTTTCTGATTTAGAGAAACACATGTCTGTTTTTCATTATAACCACTGCCTTTTATTTAGTCTTAACAATAGAAACTAACTGCCAAACCCAGATAATACACCACAAGAATTAAATGAAACTGCTGAACTTGGCACTGGATGCAATTATTTGCAGAACCATCCAATATAAATGTTCTTGTAGAGTCAAAGCTGATATGGAAACAGCAGAATGATTTCCTCTGTCTGAGGCCAAAACAATTACCGGGCTATGCATCCTCTATTTGGTGACTTTAAGTATATGAAACAATTTTACAGGAACCAGGTCAGCCTCCTTCTGTCACAGAGTTTTTGCTCCATGCTAGGTGGTTGTCTCTGATCTCCGTTGATCCTTGGCATTAGTGGTAATGATATTCAACAGCATCAATAAAAACAAGCCATCTGTCTGTCTCCAAGGGCTTTATGTAGGCCTCTGAGATCCACAGCAGGATAGCTTAAAATTTACCAACAACACCACCTCTGCAACACACACACACACACGCACGCACGCACGCACACACACACGTACACGTACAAAACCAGCTCCAGAGATTAAACCAGCCACATGTTATGGACAGGATGAGTGTTTTGTAAATTAATTTCAGCATATCAAATCACAGCAGCTTTGACAATCTCTCCATGATGTCATTTCATGAAAAGAATCAATGAGCTTATATTGGTTAAATTGAATGTTACATTTAGATTTACAATGGAGTTAATCTAACGGCATAACAACTATAAATATACAAATATGGTTGCTACTGTCAAAGGATTAGTGGTAAGATGATGGTTCAGTTGGAATAAGGAAAGGAAACAATGAGGAAAAAAAAAAAAAAGAAAACTGAGTGAAGCTTTTGATGGATACTGGCCCAAAGCCACAAATTACAGAGAGCTCTCATGAATCATGTTATACAGGATGGATTATCATACTTTTGTATATACCAGAAGGCACACACCCGCATGTACGTGTCATTAGGGCTTGACAAAGAGCACTTCCACAGGGGTGGTGGGTGCAGAAGCTGGGGGGGAGAAAAAAAGAATTATGCCTCATTGGGATGAAATCTCCTATTAATCCTTACTCACCATTGCAGTCATGTCCATTAAGCAAACACAAACAAAATCCACTGAACACAGTGACCCTATGCTGAGCCAGCTGCCTAATCACGTCACTAGAAACTCTGCTCTCCCTGTGCATACAAACATGCTCTTCTAAAATACTACAATATACACTGGGTAACAAAGACTACAAAATAACTGGCAGAAAATGAACCCTTAAGTAGACTAGAATGCACAGGGTGAACAATCAATACACAGGTGGATTACAGGAGGAGACAACACTGTGTGCATTGTAAACACGTGACAGTGTTAAAAAAAAAAAAAAAAGGATTTTATATGAAAGGTAAGATGAGTTTTTCTTTCCATATCGTGGGTGTACAGCACTGTAGTTTCTGACGTTGGTAGGTTTTTCTTTCAGTGCGAGATGATGCTATGGCAACTGTGTCTGATTAGGTTCCACTTGTAATCTTGGAGTAGCCTTGCTCTGAAAATACCACAGATTACGCCTTGAGATATCATTTTTGCTAGGAAGATGTGGAATAAATGTTGAATCTTGCATGAAAGAATTGATTTTCTTTTACCATTCAAATTTAAATCAGTTCATTTCAAGTGTCTGTTTCTTTCATTTTTCAAAACTAATATTGGACTTTCCAAATTCTGCCTCAGGACAATGCTGGAGTGACTGTGTCTAAAATCTATGGGGAAAAAATAAAGCTGCATTTGAAGCACTGCCTTTTGTTCAACCCACACAAAAATGTAATTTTAATCGCATATTTTTCCATGATAATCATCTTTGTAAAACTAGATGATGGTAAAGTGTTTGAACCACACTAAGGGATTTAAGACGTACAAAAATCCTTTACTTCACAATCTTTTCTTCCATCTTGCACAATATGTTTTCTTAAATGCCTGGATGGGTTTAAAAAGTACTATTAAATGTTTATACGTAATGTGCTCGTCAATCAATACTGTGCGTGACAAACAAGACTCTCAGTTTTATTGTTGTTGATTGCTTAGTGCTTTACAAAGGCTCTTGATCATCCAGATCTTAATTTCAATCAATACCTCCCTCCAACAGTTAGTTTGGATTTAGTAACTCAGAGTGCAAAATGTGTTATCTTCCAAAGGCAATCTTTTGCTTGTTGTTTTGTTGTTGTTTTTTCTTGCAAAACAACTGTATCTGCTATATCTGCTTGAAAAATTCGCTTTTGAGAAGTAATTATAACAGAACATAATTTACAGGCTGAGGCTAAAAGATGAGTGAAAGATGATAAACAGAGCATAAAAAAAACCCGAAATCAACCTTCATGTGGTTATAAACATGCACGTTACACACCTTCATTTATTGCATTAAGTGTGAAGGGATGGGAACGGTAAGATTTGACACAGTGAATGAACACCAATTATAATTATTCTATTTTATCTTTGAGTGCCAGTAAATGTGTTATGTCATCTTTGTGCAGTTAAATGAAATCAATGATTTCTTATTGAATTTCCAAAAATTTGTGTCTTTCATATGAAAGTGTTTTGTGCATGTCACTCACACATTTACATTTATAGACAGAGCAGATGTGTATAATCTACAGCTTTCTCTTTTGACCAGGCAACATCAGCATGTCTATCAATAAGCAGATTTTAAAACTTCATTAGAAGTGTATGTGTGTGTGTTTTTTGTTAAATCTTTCTCTCTCTTGGACTTGAAGATATGTCAGACATAATATTTTAATTAATATTTTTTTAATCATAAATATGCTTAGAAATTGCTACATCCCGAGACTATCCTTGCTAGGCAACAATTAGACATTTCAAAGTGAGTAATGGCATAGCCTGATAAATGAAAAGGGAAGTTTCTGAGGATGAGTCCTTGGATGTGTATCATCTTCCGTGTACATACAACAGATGAACTCTGACAAAGTGTTCCATTTCTTGACATATAATTAAAACTGCTGAGACTTTCTGTTATTTGGGGATTTGCGGGACATGAATCCAGCCTTTTACTGGCCTGGATCCACAATGATATTCCGCTCTTGAGAAAGGGCTGCATTCCCCTTGGAATACTGAACAATTTCAATTAATCTCTTTTGGCACTTGGTAGAGTTAACTGCCCTGTTATCTCTGCTTACAAGCTTGGCTCTGCAAAACTGGGAAGTGCAGTGCTTTCTACTATTTGTGCACACACCTCTGTGATGACATTACAAAGAATCCTCTGGGCAGAATTCTCAAATGCTGACTGCTGAGTTTACAACACCAAAACAGAAAAAGGTGTAATGACATGCTATTGAAAATAAAAAAGAATTAAAAAAAAAATGCAGTGATTCTTAAATTTACTTTGACTGTTATTTCTTTGCAGACAGTATGAGCCCTAGATATTTAAAGTTATTTCTCATCAACTTTATGTCATTTTTAATACGCAACCATTTTTGGATTCTAGGCCTTTTGGGCACTTTTCACACTTTATGTTGTCATTCCTTCTTCAAGAACTTAAATGGTGTTCTAGTATTGAGAATACCAAGTGATGAAGCATTCACATTCTTCCTACAAACACATCTTAAGCTTTTCTGTAGTACACTGTTGTTGCCATCCAATTTTTATATCACAGTTCCCCTGGGGATGGAAAAGGGACAGGCCAAGACTGCAGCCAGGGCTATGCAGTGCCATGTCCTCTTCTTCCTCAGTTATGCCCTTTTTAATGTGTGCAGAATGTGGTTTTGCACTGTCTTGTTAAAAAAATGTGACATTTCTGGAAAAGATGTCATCCTGAAGGAAGCATCTGTTCCTGGAAAATTTCAATGTACTTGTCTGAATTAATGCTGCAAGAGTAAATGAGTGATACCAAAGACAACTCCCATACCATCAACCAGCCTGACTTTTGGATATGTTTGCTGACAGCAGTCTGGATGGTTCAGGACACAAGGTGCCCATTTCTTCCAAAACACATCAGGAATATTGATTCCTCTGACAGCGATACACAAATCCACTGTGTGACAGTTCATCACAGATGTCTCCAAGACTGTTGGCTTGGAGACATCTGTGATGGAGCAAATTAAGGCTTCTTTTTGGCACAGTAAAGTTTCACAAAACATTTGTGACTGTAGCTCAACCCTCTACTGCTCAAAAAAGGTTTTGCCCAAGTAATGTCTTGCATTTGTGTCTATACCAGCTGTTGATGAATGACAGTTCTTGATGAGGTGGTGTCTGAGGGATTGAAGGTCAAAGGATTCCAACTCAAGCTTGCCCTCTCGCCCAGACAAACTGAAATTTCGTCATATTCCTCAAGTTGACATCTTATCCACAGTAGGAGAAGAAACAGCCAAATTAAGAGAATGTTACTTTTAAATATTTCCATGATTTTCCCCATACGTGCTTGAAAAAGTGGAGATCTCCTTTCTATCCCAGTCCCAGCCTCTAATGAACCGCTCTGTTAAGGAATCATCATTAAAATCACCTATAGACACCACCTGCTTCAGACAAGTACTACATTCCCTCCACACCAACCTTTTGGAGGAAAATGTAGTGGGTCTGAAATAGAAAAATGGATTACCAACCTGAAACTTTGTCATGAGGGAAACAACATGAAAAACTTACACTTCATACAATCTGCAAAGTAAGACAAAGTAAATGGAATAATCACAATTTCATGACTGAACTGACTTCATAAAATGTTTAAACTCTCATTTTCTCTATGTTTCGGCAGACAAGACACTGCTCTGGCTCTGATCTGGTGGTAGTTTGTCTGACTAATCACCATAAACTCAGCACCTCTTCTGCCGTTAATGTAGGAGATTCTTAGCTGTACTCTAGCAAAGAGTTTTCCTGGCCGAGAGCTGGTGTTTTTTTTTTTTTGTTCCTTTTTTTGTTTGTTTTTGTTTGTTTGTTTTGAAAAACAAAGAGCAGGTTCCAAGTTAAACATTGGTTCTGAACCAGCAGTACAATCAGTCTAAAGGGGAAATATGTGACTTGCTTCAAGTTTTTTTGTTTTTAGGTAAGCATAATAAAATTCCCATAATTATTGTGGGCAAAAAGCACTACCTTAATTTGGACAATAATTTGCATTCATCAGCATGGTTCAAAACAAAAAGCACATTGTTTGTGAGTACATAACTTACCCTTCCATTAGCTGGGATAACAAGCTAACCAACACAGATTACACCCCTGTCTATTTATTGTCACAACTCCTATTTTATGTGTCTCAAAGGCTCCCACGCTCTTACACTGATGCTGTGAAACCTTTAAAGTGAACTAAGGGACCCATCAGCATTTCAAATGTGTGGTGGGAACAGATTTAGACAATTTAGAATAATGAAATTATCATTATGATGGAGCACTCTAGAGTGGAGTCACGCAAGACTAGTTGTGGTGACCTTGTATTTTGTCCTTAGCAATCCCGTGTCCATCTCTTACAAAACAACAGGAAAATGCAAACACACACAGACATGCACACATGCACACACAGGTCTCATTCACTTGTAGAAATTTCAATACCAAATCTAAGTCATGTATTTACCTACTTGGTTTTATAAGAGAAGAATGAGGCCAATAAGACTGACGAAGAAAATTGGAGATCAAAATAACAGAGGAAGCCAAATGCAAAAAATAACCTCATTTCACATCCTTATCTTAGGAAGAGATATTGTGAACTTTGAAGTCCTTATGTGAAGAGCTGTGATATGTTATGGTCTTAATTGTAATGTATCATTTGTCCCTCGGGCCATGCACAAACATATGTAGAGTGTATGCATGACTGTTTATGTGGTGGGAGATTGTGCTGTCACTGAGGTGTGGAGAGAGTCACTAAAAGACAAAGAGCGAGGAGGAGTGAGGAGGCGGATAAAGAGTGTGGGTGGTCATGGAAGTGGAAAGGTTGGAAGACCTGTTTGTCTTAATCAAATAAGATTTTGAGGAGGGTGGGGGGGTGGAGAATTGCTTTGACAATCCCAAATAAGAACAATGTTTAAAATGTGCTGACATAAGCACACTTTATCTTTCATTCTCCTTATTTTAGGCTTCAGACGCATTTCCCTCTCTTCTCACATTATCAGTCTTTTGCACTCTGTGATTTTTCACTCTCACTCACTGTCTCTGAGTGGGATTAGTGATCTAAGATCAGTACGGCTGTAATGCCCTTCTCAGTGACTGACAGATGATACAGTCTGCCCTTTGGGCTCCAGTAGGAATGGCTACAGATCAATACCTGCACTGGTTGCCTGTCAGCATTCACACAGAAACGCATGCCTGCGCACACCCCACACACGCACGGGCGGATGTGCACAGGCACTCACAAGCACCTTGAGTATGAAAGCCCATTTGAGCTCACTGGAATTTACCGGAACAAGACCTGGATGTGTGCAACACAGCAGGAGGGGGCATTCCCGGGATAGCTCCCAGCTAAGAGGAGCAGGATGGCTGCGGGATGACGAGGCTTTGGAATTCTGTTTGCAGATTCCTCTGGCTCCACCGGGTAGTTATATTAAGCAGTTTGGATGGACGAACTGACTGAATGGCTGATTGACTGACTGAACACAGCAAGAGGCTGAAGAAACAATCAAAAGCTTGGAGTGTGAGGTGTGTGTTCACATTGTGTGCCTGTCTCAGAAAAGAATATGTGTGAGTTAAAATATCTTTCTTCAGTTCAGAGAACACCATTTATTAAAACTAAAACTAAATTACTGATTAAGACAAAGTTTGTTTGCCTAAAAAAATCTTTTGAAGTACAAATAGATTTAGCAGCTGCACTTCTGGCAGGTCAAAAAAAAAAAAAAGCCTAACCCTGTTCTAACCCTGGCCAGCTATGAGATATAATCTCTCCAGTATGTCGTGGGTCTGCCCTGTGCCATCCAGGAAGCATCCTAACCATGTGCCTGAACCACCTCAGCTGGCTTCTCTTGATGTTGAGGTGGAGCAGCTCTACTCTGAATTTCTCTTGGATTATTGAACATCTTACCCTATCTCTAGAAGAGAGTGCAGCTACCTTATGAAGGAAACTCATTTCAGCCTCTTGTATCTTGTTCTTTTCGGTCACTACACACAAATTCCTGCCCATAGGTGAGAGAGGGAACATAGATCAGCTATTAAAAAGCTTTGCTTTCTGGCTCAGCTCACAGAGCCCACACCTCTGCAGAAGGTGCACCAATCTGCCTGTCAATCTCCCGCTCCATTCTTCCCTCACTCATGAACAAGACCTTGAGATGCTTAAACTCCTCCACCTAGAGAACTATCTCACTCCCGACTCGGAGGGGACATTACACCATTTTTAGATTGAGATCTATGGTCTCAGATTTGGAATTGCTGATTCCCATCCCCACTTCTTCACACTTGGTCGCTACCCACTCCAGTGAGAGCTGCGTATGTAAGAGTACATGCACACAGTAGCACATAACTACAGTGACTCTTGCATTATTTATTTTAACTATTAAGACTGCTGCAAAGGAACCAATTTCATGCCAATTGGAGGCCCTCTCTTACCCAAAAGTAATATCCTTTTCAAAATACCCAGTGCCAGCCTACCCACATCTTTCCAAATAGAACCCACATGAATTGACCTGTACAAATAAACTGTGTCCCAAAAAGGATGTGTAGCGCATTACCATCTTTCTGCTGCATATTGCGTCACATCACTTGACATATAAATAAAAATGAAGGATGAATAAATCACACAGCCATAGATCAGAACAAGAGTGACACCTCTACACTGCACTCGTCTACTTTTCTCTCTCAAGCAGGTTGTAATTTATTGTCTTCCACTGCCATCACAGACTCAATCATGGCAAATTAAAGCCAGGCACAGAAGGTCTCCAGTGGCCACCTGTGCGTGTGGCACTGTTTAGTTGAGAAAATAACAATGTAAATGCTTCACTGGCAGATGCATCAGTCAGTGTCTTTCAGCAGGCCAAGACACATACAGCACACTCGCACATACAAATATTCCAATATGGTCTCTCCACAGACTCTGCTGCAAACCCACTAATGCTCATGGAGGAGTTGCTAAACCAGGCTGGAGGGCTGTGAAATGTGCTCTTGTCTATCAATGTGACACATTATTGAGTCACACCAACACTGTAATGATTAAAATAAGAATACCAAACAGCAGCACACTCTACTAAAAAAAAAACACAATTTTCAATGACTTTGTTGATGTCTCTGCCTAATTACATGTTTAATCATGCTGAACACTAACTGGCCTCATGGCCTCTTTCTTTCTCTGGCTGGTTCTTGTTTTTCTGCTAAGCAGAAACCTTATTGATTTCGCCATGCTGAGAAAGGTGCGACCAGGTCACAGCCAATTAAAGGCATGCGGATATAAAGAATACTTTTATAAAAACAAAGTACAGGAAAAAAATAGACAGAAAGCAGCATTAAACATGGAAATGTCAAAGGTAAAGCAGCCCTGCAAAAATCAGGAACATATTTTGCAATTATCTGAAATTATAGATAAATATTTAAAATATTTAATTTTTGATTGGAAGAATGCAAAATTGACCATTACAGAAATTGATATTTAAGTAAAATTAATAATGTTAGATATTTGGGATATAACGGACTAACAGGAAGAGAAAGAAGTACAGAGAGAAGTCTGTACGTCAGGTATGACTTGGTTTGTCAGTTAAAATCAATAATGATGTGCTATGAACAAAGAAAAACTTTGAATTTGCTTTTTTTTTTTTTTTTTTTTGCAATATCTATACTAGAAGTCCTGTCTTCATGTCCTCTAGTTAACATATAACTTTACCCAGCAAAGCTGCAGACAGGGAGATGCAGCCCCTCCCCTCCCGAACAGCTGAATACACAAACGCTAGTTCAGATATACCATTAGCATAAACAAGAGAAGTCCTGTTGTTGAAGAGTCTTCATGACCAATTTCATTCAAAACTCTAAAGTTTGTAATATAGTCCCACACTGATTTTGAATAAGCGACTGAGTTTCAAATATGTTCCGGGGTATTAGTGCTGATTAAGAGTTTGAAACTCTACTACCGTGACAGCCTTTGGTCTGACCAAACTGGCTGCATGAAATCTGTACAGACAACTCTGGAAACTCACCCAGAAACCCGCAGGGAGTTCAGGGAAGCATTACACAGGGACTAAACTATCTGTCATCCTCAGACATGCTCATAAACATATGTTATCAGATGCCCTGCTGGCAGCAGAGCTTTTGTAGGATTTTTTTATGTAACAAAGGTCCACAGTTTGGGGGAGAGTGTGTGGCATGCGATGCACAAAACCTTAACTCTTATTCAATCATGAATAATCTCCTGCTGTGGAACTTCATACATTGATATGTCTTCGTGAACATTCATAGCTATGCACGAACAGTACCATAGCCCATCTCTGAGTCAGCACTCCTCCTTTTAGAGGCTGCTTTGATGTATCAGATATGCTTTATGTTCCATATTTGATACATAAATTTCTGAAACTTCTTAACCACAAAATTTATTCATAATTATACAAAATTATGATTTGGAAGCTAATAAATACCACATTTGGGAATGTTTTAATTTCAATACATAAGAAACACTTCAGATTAAAACAAATCAGGTTTTCTGTATGTCACTGCAAGTTTTAATAGATTAAGACACATGTTATATCGTATGCTGCCCAATTAATTTGACTCAAACTCTTAAAAATGTGGTCCTCCTTGAACCCATTATACAATACGTGAAGAAATTTTAGAAGACTGTGGGTTTGTTCACAACACTTTCAGATAGAGGGCTTCATCTGACAATCAGTCACTATTTTCTACAGTCTGTACAAGATTATCTACCCTGTTAACATGTGTGTCTTAATCATGACTGAGTACAAAGCCATCCCAAGGGCTATGATGTGGGATTAAATTAAAGGTATTGTGGTGCTAACATGCTTTTCCATCTGAGGAGCCTTGAAAAACAGAACAATGCACAGGAGATATTAGAGGAGTGCGACCAAATCCTCTTGGGCAATTAGAGACTCTCAGTTTCAATTTAGTACAGAGATAAAAGATGTCATGGCAGATGGAAGAGGGAAAGAGAAATCTTACTTTTCCTAGGAAGATGAGTAGTTTGAAAGGCAGCCTATCACACCTCAAGACAGGAAGGTCCAAAGTCTGTAAAAACAAACATGGAGTATTTTAGTTTCCAATCTTGCTTTCAAGTTTCTGTTTGTAATACCACATACATTTTTTCTCTTTTTTAGGTTTTTTTTTGTTTATTTACCCCACGATCCATCAAGTAAATGTTCTCCTATGGGCTTATATTCCACACCTACACTTCCCTTTATCCCATGAATAATAATGTCCTAGTGAAATAAGCTTATTCAAACAATAAAACAGACACATAAAAATGCAGGCTTGTATTCAAGCTGCCAAGAGCTGTTATTAATATTTAAATAGCATCCATAGCAGAGCTTCAAGTTGTCTCTGTGTGATTTTAAAGAATAGCAGGCCAGCTGGTTCAAAGTTGCTCTAAATCCTTTGTAGAGTAACCTTGGAAGGTGCAGCAGAACACAAAGTAATAAAACCCAAACATGGGGCACCATGTCAGGGTCACTTGATAAGCTTGAGAGTGGATGTACTTGTCCCTTTCACATCTATGTAGCAGTGTAATTATGTAATTCCCTTTAGCTTTAGTTACTGTCTTAGCAAGGCCTACTGAGATGGAACAAACCCTGGCAAACAAAAAACACATGGGCACATGTGGGCTGTGGAACTAAAGCAAGTTATACAGAATGTCAAAGCACTTGCTCTCCACCATAAATGATAGCTCTCCATAAGCATTTTCAGAGGAGAAAAGAAGCATGTGTCTATGTGCTGATTTAGCACCTCAATCTCACACAAGAGGGGTCACTTTTTTTTTCTCATCAAGGAAGAATTATGAATGCTAGAGCACTATTTTCATTTTGTTTTGAGGAATGGTAGCTTAAGTTTCCCTCCATCTGTTGTGCAGGGTAGAGCATAAACTCACTAAAAGACAATGGCCTTACTGCCTAAAGGACTGGCACTATATGAAAGCTTAACATATTTTCCCTGCACTCTTATATAACCCTAAATACCAAAACATTAGGATGATACAGAAAATACAAATTAAAAAAATGAAAGAAAATTATTTAAATTTATAAAATAATTATCCTAAAAAAAGAAAAAGAAAAAAACTGGAAAGGATTTGCATATTTTTCTTTCATCAGTACACATGAGCCAATGATTCTGGAGGAAATTCAGTGTCTAAAAGGGAAAGGCAAGTCAAAGCTGGATACTGGTGATCTCCAACCCCTTATAGAGGACTCTATCCATAACCATCATTCATCAAGTGAATTATCAGAGAGCTCATCATTTTGCCTCTGACTTTTTTTTTCCTTGAACAGTTCAGTCTGTACTGTCATGTAAGAAAGTCTAGAAGACATAGGTGGATTCTTCCACAGCCACCTTTATTATTGTCTACTTGACATACTTCAGACAGCTTGTGAGACTGAAGGGTTTTGTGATGGAGGGTGCAATTCTTATTCAGTCATCTGTTGAGGTAGCAGATTCAATGACATAAAAAAACAGAACAAACTGATAGCTACAACTGTCTCTGTTCTGGAGATGGTTCTAGAGCCTCTGCAGTTGATTGTGTAAAGGATGCTTCACAAACTCAGAATCATAGTGGACAACAGCGAGCATCCACTTCATAAAATAGTGATTCAACAGCAATGTCTTCAGTCAGAGGCTTCTTCAAGTTCACTGCAATATACACAGGAGACTCTTCCAGCTCACGAATATAAACAACCAATAATGACTTTTTATCAAGAATAAATTACTGAATGGCATATGCAGCGAACTCTAATTTCAGGGCTTGATACAATAGAATTGAATTGAATTGAACATATTAGTACCTGTGTCAACTAATCTTAATGGCCGGTTGTCTTTGTGGTTGTGGTCATCTCAATGGAAACATTACCTGTTTTGATTTTATTAATGTGGCTAATAACTTTAACCTTAACTGTACTTGCTGTGTTCAAGATTGCATCTTTTCCTGGGAAGATGATGTAGTTTTCAACAAAACAACACAAATTCAAATTTTGCAAATGCTGCAAAAACTTATGAAAAGGTTATGGTTATTAGACTAGGATGCCTGCAAGAATAGCCCACAACAGAGAATATGTCTTTAAATTTTGAAACTGACAAATGCAACAACATACTTCCAGGTTGAGGATCATGCAGATATAAGATTCATTGCAGTTCCTTGACTGACCACTGACCATTGACTCCCCCAACTGTAGAGCATAAATAGATATTTACATCCTGGTTTGAAAAAAACAGTTTTGGTCTCAATTGCTTGATTTTACATCCATGACAACTCTAAGGGGGATGATTTTTTTTTTTTTTTTTTGCCAGAAGTTTTTATACAAAGCAATAAATTTATTTCTAAAATGATTGATTGACAGTCGGTTCAAGGACTACTGACCATCACTTTCTCATCTGTGATCGTCATGTTACCATGCTTAACAAAGTAACAAGCCATTTGTATGAACCCAGCCAATTATTGATTTCACCACCGAGAGCATGTTAAATTGTTAATTCCGCTGTCATAATCTGCCGGCAGATCTGGAGATATTTCTGTGGGGACCTCCTGAAGGAGCTGGTACCCAAAGCTAACTTTGATTAGTGGCCATTGTTCCTGTCACCTTCCAGAGCAACCTGGCTGTGTCTCGTATAAAGAAAGATGGGCTTCAAAACCTCTCATCAGAAACCAGTGGGTCACTTGACGAAAAACGTCATCTATTGTTTTTATACTCTCTGGTCACTGGTTAGAATTGCAAAAATGAAGTTTGACAAGAAAATACATGAAAAACAATGTGTCCATACCATCTACAAAAGAAAAAAAGTAAACTATTTGTATTGGTCAATGTGTTGTTTTCAAACTTTTCTCTCATTTAAAGTTTTAGGTTTACAAGCAGTGAAATTCATACAGATATAT
Organism: Zenarchopterus dispar; assembly: GCA_028564865.1. Lineage (NCBI taxonomy): Eukaryota > Metazoa > Chordata > Actinopteri > Beloniformes > Zenarchopteridae > Zenarchopterus > Zenarchopterus dispar. Next base: position 27,704 of record JAOWBL010001722.1, read on the forward strand.
GGAGGGGCTGTAGTTTGCATTCATTTATTGTAAATTAGTCCACTAGGTTTGATTAATGGAGAGTGAGATGTAACCCTTCCTAAAGCAGACAATATAATTTGTGGCAATAGTTTTTAAAATTTTTTTTTCTCTGAGGAAACCTGTTCAGTGAATAAAATATTGAAAGAGATGTTAAAGACAAGGACAAGGTGGAATGAGTTGGCTTTGTTCTCTCTGTCTTTTTTTTAGTTCTTATCAAAACACACAAAGTCAAAAAACCTTAGGTCAGGTATTTGATGAAAAGCCTGTTGTGCCCACCCACCCAGACAGGAAAAAAAAAGCCAATCAGTAAGAGGAGAAACGTAATGTCTGTCCATCTGTGATCAGAAAAGTGAAATGACAGGGATGATAGAAAGAGTGAGGGAAAATATTGATCAGTAGAGGGGATATATCTGCTTTCACGTCATATAGCTAAGCACTGCATGAAATGAAACCAGAACAAACTGGAGTGACAGTGAGCAAATACAAGACAGTTTGTTCCTCCTATTAATACATTTAACTAATCTGAGTTTCACTGACACACTGTGTAAAAAGACAAATGTAATTAAATTACATCATTACAAGCTTGTTTCCTTCTTATTCCTTGGAGGACTGTGAACAGCCAACTGGATAGCCAATTATAAGTGGTGGCCATGAAGAAAAAAAAAGTAAAACAAACAAAAACAAGATGGCTGTCAGCATTTATTGAGCAGAAAGCTTGGGGTTGTTTTCAATAGTAGGTCACACTCATAAGATAGATGCTTTCTGGTCATCAGAAATCATACAATAAGTTTGTAACGGTCCAATGGCCATAAACAGCCTGCAATTTGACTTGAGACATGATCACTCACTCCCTGTGAGCTATATTTACCATCTGTGGATGTTTACTCGGTTTGTGCAGCATGTGGAGCATGTGTGTCTGCAGCAACCATGATGATGGTAAGTTATCTTGAGGGACATGCATGACATTCTGTTTTGCACTACGGACAGGCAGAGCTTTTTCACAGCATTGTGGAAAGTATGTCAGCATCAAAAAAGAATTCTTCAAAATCCAACAAGAGAAGACAATTGACCTTGGTGTTCCATCACAAATCCATCTTTTGTCCAGAAAGACATAAAAAATCAAAAGAAACAAAAAATGAATCCAAAAGAAATATAAAACCTCAGAGGAACTGGCTGTCTTGAAATAATATATAAAGCCTTGCAATGAGGAGCAGAAAAACAAACCTCCTTGTTTTAATACAAAAGGAGGGTATGGAAAAGGTGTTGAAAAGCCGCTCATGTGCTGTGTGTGGTTTTGGGGTATCATTTTTCTCATGGGAGGGAGGGGAACCGTGCAGCTGTGGCGTATACAGAGCTCACACAGCTGCAGATGAGGCGATGTCGGCTACTCATCGCCAAGTCAGATGAGAGAATTTGGCTTTCCCTGGCTTTCCCTGGGAAACATTAGTGTCCAAGATATACAGCACTGCTGGACACGCCTGAAGGTACTGTAACATGTAACATGGCATTGGATCGAAAAATTCAAATTAAATATGGTAACAATGACTTAAAAAGGAATTCTTTAAACTGGTATTCCCAAAGTTGCATTCACAGAAATTACACTGGTGCAGTCTGATTTGACCTTTTTTTGAGTTTTCCTGCATGGGGGCATAAAAGTGGCATGCTAAATTTTACACCCTGAAGAATATGAACAACATGAACAACTGCAGGAAGAGTTGCCATCCAATACCACATTCAATCTTCTCCTGCATAAATTTATGAATTTGGATAGAAGAACATTTTATCTCTGTTTCATGTACATTTTGGGCAGGGGGACAATAAAAATGAAATGGCAGGACGTGGAATGACAGATATGCAGGAAAACAGAGCATATTTTCTTTATTTAAAGATCTGACAGGTTATGAGATTCAAATTTGGGTTTCCGTAATGCTTCAGCCGATCTTGTCTGTCAATCTGTAAGGGAAAGTACTGCTGACTCTGTGAAGTTCACACAGCTCAAGGACTGAGCTAAAATACACCACCATCATCTATATAAATTGTTATGGTACCTTAACTATCTTCTCTTTCTATTTCTCTCTCCACTTCAACTCTTTTCCTCCATGGAATGTTTACACTCATCTGCTTCTCTTCCACATCTGTGTTTTCATATCATTCTCTTTTAGGCCTTATCACCTCTGTATCCATATGTTTGCACACTTATTAGTTAGTCCTCTCATGTGCCAACTATGCCAAAATAAATGAAAAAAAAAAGCACACTAAGCAATCAATAGAGGTCCATGTCCTCTTCAAAACCAGCCACTGACCTGGGCCAGTAACACACAGGAACTGTTATCCAAGAAGCCTGCAAAAGGAGAACGGGCCCATCCACTTCACCAAGGCAGCAATTCATAACCCAAGACTGTCACCATTAACTTCAAAGAGTCATTGATTTGTTGAAATGCCTATTCCTATTTAGTGTGAAAATAGTCAGCCTCCTTCTCACTGTTGTCACTGCCTTATCATTGCAACAGTTTTAAAATGTGTCTATTTTTAGATGGTTTCTGTCCAGTTATGCACTCTGATGTAGCAACCAGCACAGAACTTGATAAGATCAGTCAGATAATTCTATTAGAGTCTTCTTGTGCACGTCAATGAAACAAAAGGAACTTCATTCGGCTGGACTTAGTCATATTTCTCTGACAGATTCCAGTTTGTTTGCTTGATTGGTAATACTTTTAGGCAGCACACTGTACATCTCTGTCTGCATGCAGGTGGTACTCATCTATATTTATGCAAGGGTTGGTTAAACCAAATAGTCAGATGGGCCACAAGCACATATTTAAGACATTAAGGCCTGGAGGACTTTGAATGTTTTCCTTATACATTCAAACTAAACTGAAATAGTTGACTTTGGATATAAACCAGTGATATTTGATTCAACTGAATTGAATGAGCATCTCAGAAACATATGTATTTACTCTGAATGCCATTGCTTTGGCTTTCAGTATTATTGCAAAGAACCTTGACATTATTTTTAGCCAAGATATGTTATGAAACAACCATCTAGAACTATCTTTCATTTATGTAGTATTGCTCAGAATTATAGGAGTTTTTTTTGTCTGAAGGTCACGCAGAAAAACTAGTCCATGAAAGTGTTGGCTTTAAATGGGCTCTTGTAATCTGTTCTAATCAAGTTATCCCAAAAATGCAGCTGTTCCAAGGAATTCTGATTAGAATTATTTGTAAAGATGTGTCTCCAATTATAGCTTCTTTTAAATGGTTCCCTATTGAATGTAGAAGAGAATTCAATGTTCATCACATATCCTAAAGACCTTATAAGCTGTCTTATCCTAAAATAGCACTCAGCTCTTAGACTGCAGGCTTTGTGTAGAGACACAATATAGCAGTGGCACAGGATAGTGCTGTTGCCTCATGACAGTTCCTGGTTCGATTCCTGGGCTTTGCTCTAGTCTTTCTGTGTGGAGCTTGCATGTTCTTCGATGCTTGCATGGGTTACAAGAGGCTCCCAGAGTCCAAAAAACATGTGTGTTAAGTATGTTTGTGTGTGTGTCTCCCTGTGCTTGCAGAGTTGCAGCAAGAAGGGCATTCAGCATAAAACTCAACCAAATCAATGTGTGGACTATGATACGCTGCGTCGATCCCTCCAGAGGCGGATTAAACTGAAACGGTTGAGAATGGCAACCATGCAGACGCACTGCGACAGACACAGAAGAACAGCAACTGCACAATGATAATGACGAAGATGACAGATTTTGAGCTGATGAAGAAGGAGGAGATTCATTTTTGTGCGTTTTGAAGTAGAAGAAGATTTGTCTGTACCATTCATGACTGCCAGAATTATGGAAATATATTACTGTACAAACTTGTAGCAGCAGAAAATTACATCTGCCTCCCTCTATTAACCTGCACCCACTTTACATTTTTGACCAATCACACGACAGCTGTCACACACCACATGAGAAAAAAGTTCTGCCTAGATGATGTTTGGAGAACAAGCTGAAAGAACTCCCAAACCAAGGCTGCGAGAATAGAATTTTTACCACTTTGAGAATACAATAACAAATTTCTCTGTTCTTTTGGAGTATTTATCAGCCTTAACCTTTGCCCACTGCTCAAAACTATTAATTTCGTCTCTTTAACTGTGCTATATAGTTGGTCTCCACAGAAAGGAAAACCTCAAGCTTCAAAATGTTGACAGCTGCATCTGAAGTTGGACTGGAACTGAAAACTGGAATGCTGAAAAAGATCCAATCTAAGTCCTTTTTTACTGTTCATATGACACCTATCTGTATATCTATCTATGTGGAAATCACCAAATTTCAGTCGCAAATCTGCATGACTAAGGTGCTGGTACTTGCACTGAATTTCTGTGTGATTTAAGATTGTGGGTGTGCTCTGGTGGCAGACTGATAAGTGTGGAAGTTAAATTAGAGGGTTGTCGGGGAGCTACTAGACACTGGCAGTAAGCCAAACTGTGTGGCATTGCTGAGTGATGAGATACATGGTTGGATGTTTCTGCAGAAGGTGAACTAGAAGAGGCAGGGCAGAATTCAGTGGACAGCTTTCACCATGTTAATTACTTTCCACAATAACTGCTAGTGAATAAAGCTGTCAACATAGTTATGGTAAAGACTACATCTTCAAATGGAAATAGGCCACAGAGGAACTAGAGTTTTGATTGTCAATGTTATGTTCAAAATTATTTATCAGGGCAATAGCAGTGCATGGCAAAAAGATGTCATCTGAATATTAAAGCATGTGTTGTAAATTATCAGCTGCTTTTTTGTAGAAGAAGCTTTCATCAGCTTAGAAAGATAATTATTTTAACATGAGTCCCAATTTATCCAACGTTCCTCTCAAGAGAATTTACTGTTGACAACAGTACCCTTTTCTATACTTTCAACCCTTTTATATGGTGACATTGCTTGCATCATTGAACATGCCTCAAAACATACCCAAACAGAGCAACCACTATTAGAACAGGGCCCTAGAGGTCAGCTGCATGCCAGGGTTTATGGTGCACCGGTGAAGAGTTATGATAGCGATGCTCCACCCCATGAGCCTGACCGTCAACTTACACCATTTATCTGTTCAAGCCTTTCAGCTGAACACACAACATCATGGGTGATTAAATGACCACTATGCTAAATTACCATCAAAGATGACTGCAGAATGGACTGCAACTTGAGTACAAGCCATGACAAGTGTACAAGAAAAAGAGCCCTACTAATGATTTACTTTTCTTTATCAAAGACGTTTATAGGGCTAATATATTTATGGTAAGTATGTGGCATTGAATGTATGTATTATTTCATATAGTTCGGTTCAGAGGTTTGATGAAACATTGTTGATTTTGTCTTTATACACCATCACAATGTACCTGAAATAAAACAATCAAAGTTGGCTTCAAGTGTAAACTTCTGGTTTTAATTTAAGATGTCTCACAAAAATATGGAATACTTTAGGAATTATGCAAAGCATTCCCAGTTTCATAATCTCAAAAGTATTTAGACAAAGCGACATAATTGTAAATATAACCGTTTTTTTTGTGATTGGATGAAAATCCTTTGAAATCTGGAGTGCATGTATGTCACCAAATTGTGAGTTTCTAAGTTTAGTTTAGTGACTTAACAGCATGCTCTGTTGGGTTGAGATCAGGCCATTGGCTTAGCTATTTAAGGATATTCCATTTCTTATTAAGCTGATGATCATTTTTCATCCTGACTGTGAGGTGATCTTCCTATTAATTTTTCAGCATTTGCTGTAGCAACAGTACAGCTGTTGCTGACTGTGTATCAGATGAGAACAATCTGGAATAGAGGAAAATAATCAAGGACCTTCATGTCAATGTCTCTGAGATGAAGGAGATGGTGGGTGACCGTCAATGGAAGACCACAAAAATGTTAACGGTGAACATTCATGAAAGTACTTCCTTCAGGCAAAGTCTGCTGCAGTATACAAGATTGAATGCTCCATACTTTTCTCTTTCCATCATTATAATACAAGTTTAGCTTGGTTTCAAACCAGGGAAAGAGTCTGCCTCCCAAACATGGGAGGCTTTTTTCTGTTGTTTTCTGGTAAAGTCTAATCTGGCCCTCTGGCCTTTGAATGTTATCAGTGGTCTGCACCTTGTTGTAAACTCTTTGTATTTACATTCATTAAGGCATATCTTGATTGTAGGTTTTGACAATGATACCCCTACCTACTCCAAACTATGCTTGACTTCTGCTGGTGTGGTAAAGGTGATTACTTTTTCAAGGAAAGATTCTGTGATCAACCACTTTAGTTGGTCTCTGAGGCCTTCTGGGCCTTTTGACACCACTGAGTTCATCAGTGCTTTCTTTCTTTTTTAAGAATGTACCAGTTAATTTGGCCAAGCCTAAGGTTTCTGCTGTGGCTTTTATATAATTATGTTTTTTCTTCTTTCCTAGCCAAATGATTCCCCCTTTCACTTCAAAAGAGGTCTCCTTGGGCTTCATATTGCTAGCTCCACTGAAACAACAGTCAAATGTCAACTTCAGACCTTTTATCTGCTCATTTGTATTAAAGTAAAGAGGTCAATTGTGCAAATAGTTTGAGCCCTTAAAAATTAATGTAATTTGCTTGGGTAAATGTGACATTTACCTAAATGGGAAAGGTCATACCTTTATTAAACTTCCTATAAAGTCACTTTGATGAAATCTTGATTCTTTCAGTTCAAATTGATTGTGGTGATGTATAACGATAATTTAAAAAAAAAAAAGAAAAGTAAAGAAAAAAGAAAACTCTGTCATTGTCGAAACAGTTCTGGACCTACATGTCCCTCCAGAACAGTGGTCTTCATCACCAGTCCTCAGGAACCCCTGTCCTGCTTGTTTAACATGTTTTTCTGCCTCAGCACACCCTGATACAAGTGACTGTGACATCAACAGACGTGTGCATAGCTTGATGACAAGTTGATGACCCCCATTGTATAGAATCAGGTGTTTTGATGCAAGGCAACATCTAAAACATGTAGGACCAGGGTTGAAGACCACTGCTCTGGGACATGCAGTGAACATATGGCACATAGAAAACAACAATTATAAGAAAAGGAACATACAGCATGAGGGCTAAGAGGCAGCACTGCTGTGTTTATTGATGATGAGCCGCTCATTAGTCAAATAAAGGAGAACAGATATTGAGGCTGGTCGGTACACCTGCAGCAAGGTATAGCTATGTCATAAAGACAGCAAGAATTGCTACAGTGTTAAATGTTTCCTATTCTCCTCTAAATGACATTTACTGCAGGAAATACAATCAGATTTTACTGTCCTGGAAATCCACTCTGTTCTCAAGGTTATCATTATCTATTTGTGTTTGAACAATGTCAGAGAAGGTATTGAATGTCTAGCCTGTTCTTTTTGTTACATATATCTACTATTAAAGAAGGAAATCAGTGTTAGATCCATGTGATCATGAATGTGTTTTTTTAGCCCCTTGGCATGTCTCACAGGGTCAGGATAAAGTTTGAAAACTTTTTTAGGTATGTTTGAAATAATGACATCCTATAGGAATAGACATATAGTTTCCTGGCAGTTCATACCTTTTTTTAATTATGCATTTTCCCAGTGTCTGTTTATGTGTAGGAGTTAAATAAACAGAAGGGCTCTGAAAAGAGATGGGAAATGCTAAAGGAATGCAAAACAAAATCACAACATTACACAAAGACTACCATACAGATGGTCAACAAGAGAAACAAAGGTAAATTATTAATTTCAACATAAGATTTTCTCTTTAACAAGATGATGTTTAAATTCATGAAACCAATCCTCTAGATTCATTAGTAAGGAACACATGCCTGCTGTGCATGCCAGAGATTTACACCCCACCCGGACTTTCCATACATGCTCAAGCTTCATCAATTATGCAGTATTACAAACCAATGCTATTGAATGAATCCAAGTATAAACTATACAAATGAACTGTAATTGCAGACCCTTGTTTCCACAAGGGAGAACTGCAAACCTGCAGACTGCTGATGCCACAAACTAAACATTTATCTGTGCTAGCTTGTGTAAGTTACAGATGGTGTTTAAAAAAAGAAAAGACAAGGCAAGAACCCTGTCTCCACAACCCTCCCACTGCCAGGTTTTCAGTGTCAAATGCCAAATGCCTATGCAGTTTTAGCTGGCACAGAGGATGTTTTGCAATTATTTTCACATATTTACTGTCTATTGTAAAGCACCCAGCATTGTGTCCTATAATAAATTCTTCATCATTTGAGTGTCCCAGCAACTATTTTCCCTTACTGCAACTTTACTTCCACTGTCCCCTGCAGCCAAATCACCAAATGCCAGAAAATATTCTAACTGCTCCAGCCTTCATACTAATAAAGAGCTTGAGTTTAGGACAACCCCCAACACTGACCCACAGAGGCTGGACAAACCACACCATCTTGCACATAATTTTTTAAGTAAAATACTCAGGAAGAAGAACAAACCTTAAAAGAGCTGAGTGTAACTTGCAAGAGATAATAAACTGAATTACTGGTAATTGTCTTCTGGGACTGTGGAATACAGACAATCCTACAAATCCTGCCAAATGGCCGATAGTTGATTGTTTTGATCCAGAACAAACAGGGATGTCAACCAAATGCTTGTATTCATTTCCTACAGTGACATTTCCACTGGAAAGGCCAAAAAGGGGACATCTGCAGTGGCATTGTGAATAAGAAGGCACTGGCAACAACAGGAGTAACAGTGGGTGAGTAAACTAGTTAAAATGGAGCTAAAATGGTAGGTTAAAAGTGATCCTGTAAACAACACAATTCGCGTCAGTGGTGACAATGAAAGGCATAAAGACCAAACATGTATTTAATGATCTTTACTGGAGCTGGTCATTTCCATTTTTACTTTTATACTCCACATTGTAATATTATATCTCATTAAATAATTTTCATACAGGGATTTTTTTATTTTTTAAAAGAGAAGGTGACAAAGATCCAATGTTCCAAAAGTCACTGGCCAAAACAAAATTGTTAAAGTAAAATCTAAAAAACAAAACAAAATAAAAACAAACAAACAAAAAACATATAAATTATTTGAGATCCTGTCCTGCCACCTTTCTAATGCACAATAGAAAGTCTAAAGTCTCAGGGGGGCCATGAGAGCAGATTATCACCTCAGCCAGGAGATAAAAACACTGATCGTGTACAATCATCACCAGAGCTTTGGAATAGATCCAGGTTTGATGTCCCTGGTGTATGTGTGGGTGTGCTTCCGTGTCAGTGTCTATGTGGCCTGGTTGTCCATGTGGTTAAACATTGCTTGTGTTCACCACCAAAGCATGCTAATGTGGCGCAGTAGCCTTTAACTGTTGATCCTCTGTCCTCGTCCTGGAGGAATTTCCTTCCTGATCCAGCGTGCAATTAGTGGCATCTGGAATGACCACGCTGCCAAAAAGTTTCTGTCTCCCCCCAAAAGCACACAGTTATCCCACAGCATCTGTCAGGGCGTGTTCATGCCAGGGAGAGATGCAGCTGTGCACCTGTCAAATATTTTTGGAAACACTACCACGAGAGATTACTGTGCTCAGGGAGTTACAGAGTGAACAAGTGCTTGGCTGCTACTGGGGTGAGTTAACGCCAAAAATGACCTAACATAATCCATCTCACCACTGACCAATGTGTATCATGAGCTTTTGGTACAGTTCACAGACACTAATCTGCTTAGCTCAGAACAGCCAATACCACCTGACATTCAAAAAATAAAAAATAAAAATAAAAAATCTGAAACATGAGTTAAAAATGCTTTCATTTCACGTTGACAGAGCAAACGTGCTTGCTTTTTTTTTTTATTATTAAATCCATCCACTATTTTGATGTGCAGAAGCTAGACAAGATTGCTCAATAAACCATGCAGAGCTTCACTTCCTGCCAATCCTGGCACAGTGACAGAATAAGTGGTTAAAAGATGAGCAGATTCCCAGATGAATAGCAAAGAATGCACCAGTCTGACGCAAGATGTAGTATTCAGAGCTCATACTCTTCAAGATAATTTCAAGAAAGGCCATCACCTCTAAGTAATGCCATACTGGATTTAGTGCTGATAAAATAAAAAACTCTATTATTTCACTTCTCTTCCACAGTTTTAAATTCAGGTAATGGACAAGTTGGTGTCACAGTTATAGAGAATTAAAGCAGAGGCTGAATGAACAGGGAGAAAGAGGGCATGATAAGTGAGAACAGGGAACACTGAGCAGCAGAAGGAATATGTGCATAGAAAACATAATCAGAAAAAGCAAAAAAAAAAGAAAGAAAGAAAAACGGTTGTCATATGCACCTAACCCACTGCAGTGCAGAGGACAAAGACCTTGCTACAGAAACATACAACAGCCTGAGGCAAACCAGCTTTCCCTCTTAAGGCTTTATATGTGTTCAGAGGTGATTATGTGTACAGATTAGCTACTAGAGACATCTAGCACCGTTTTACAAGTCATAGACTAATTGCCCAGAAAGCAGGAGAATTCAGTGGTCACCCTATTTACGTTTTTTCCACCTATTGTAGTATCACATTTGTACTGGTGAAAGCAATGCATACCAAACAGACTCCAGGGCTACTTTTATTTTAAAATCCTCACAATGATGAGCTTGGACCAGCAGAAAGGATAAACAGCTACAGGGATCATTTTTCTATTTTGCAGTGAAGCGTAGCTCCAAAACCTTTTCCCCATACATCATCTGTGATTTTTCTAAATCCTTTTTAATACATCCACTGCTCCATCTGTTCATCAAAGTGAACCAAGTATTCATTTAATTAATCAATTAAAAAAATTAATTGGTCATTAATGTAACCACAAATGAGTTGTGGTAAATGTAATAAAGGAAAGTTTTCAGAGCAAGGTTTTTGGGTTATTTTCTCAATTTGGACCTCTACATCAAGAAACAAGGTCTATTAACTGGATTTACAGACAGTTAGTGCCTCAATCTACTAAGGAGGAGCAGTGAGAAGTTAGCACCTTCATATGATGGACAGTGGTTATTTTGCAGCTCACACTGTTGCATATTTATTTATAGGCATCTCTCTTCACATTTGGGAAACAGAATAGGTAATTTGTGTATTGTGATTTATGAATGGTGCAGGCAGCATTTATTTATCCGCAATTCAATGCTGATAGCATCATAATTTAACATCAATTTAAGCAAAACAACAAATGTGCTGTAAGTGGCTGTGATAGCTCCATTCTATTTATTTAGCTGTTTTATTAGGATATTACTGAGTATCTAAGTTCTTTTCAATGTGCCTTGGTTTCTGTGACTGAAATTTCACAATCTCCCAGTTCACCTGTGCTGTTGTGGTCCAGTTATTTTCCCAAGTGCCCATGAGGTTTTCCAAGAAGTTGAGCAGAGATTAAATGGCCATAGAAGCCTTATATTCACATGCATATATCTTATGCAATATAAGTCTTCTACAGAAACTGAGGAGCGGAGAGTAAGTTGTGGTGACTGGTGGCTATGCTCAAGATGCTTTCCTTACACTTGCTGTTACAGGATTTTAGACATATGCTGTCTATCATACTGAATCATGAAATGGAATAAGTAATGTGAACTGAAATGAATAAAACACTTCTTAATCCTCAAAGGGAAATTATTTTCAATGTAGTGTAAATTTAAAAGAAACATGTGGTGAAAAACTGACAGATTCTAGGTGTGGTTAAAATCTTCTGAGTTCATCATAAATGAATTAGAGCACGGTTGCAACAACTGCAGTGGTGATGTCACACAGAGCATCAGCATGTAACCAAGGCAAATTCTCTCAGTGGACAACATGGATGGAAATTAAGAACTAAGAGTTCAACATCTGGGCTGCAGAGGTGCTCTTTCAACATCATATGTCCTGAATTACACCATCTGTTGTTGATAGGCACTGAAAACACTCCTACCACACTTCTGTTAGTCTCCCTGTTATTGTCCACCTCTATCATCCAAAGCCCATGTAGAGAGATGCTGGAGTCCACAAATGCTCCTGCAGCTACGTATTGAAAGACTTTATTTCTGCTGTTTCCTATCAACACAACAAGCTTATCCATACCACCTCCCAGGGATCTCACGCTATCTAGGATGACTGAGTGGGTTAAAAAAAAAAAGCCAAAACTTTTTCCCTTTTCCTCTCCATCTTACTCTTGCTCTATATCCTTAATCTCTCCTTTGTAACTCATCTTCATTTAAGATTGTTATATATCATTTGCAGATTTTTGGATAGTTCTGCTGCTTCCACATGTAAAAACATTTCCCATGTTGTAGATACTCATCATCAAAAAATGTTTAAAAAAAGAGCTAGAATTATCATCCAAATTGGTATACTTTAGTAAATGTCTCAAAAACCATAGCTTCACTAAAAAAAAGCTCAGTAAAAAAGTTACAAGTAGATACAAAGAAAAATAGTATTTGAGAGACCCGCTGCCATTTTTTGTGAAAATAGTATAAAGTTTCATAAGCAGATAAATGTTCTTCTCCATTAAGTAAAACACAGCTCTTAAAAATATTGTCAACATCTTCCCAAATAAATGGCTGAATTGTTTTGCTTATCGCCTGTTATGTTTGTACGAGAAATGAGATGTGACCGTGTTATTTGCAAATTATCCACACCTTATTAACTATGTATGTGCTTGTTTGTGACCCCACAGTAAGTTAGGAGACAGCTTTGATCATTATTGTAATTAGTACCTGTTTACAAAGATCAGTATGCTGTTAGATCACTTTTAGATCACTCACAAAACGAGAAACTTCTTGGTGTGTGGCTGGATTCCAGCCACACACCAATTTTCTTGACTGAGTGGATCTGCTCCATTTCCTGAACATCAATCCGTAGATGTACAAGAGACAGACCCTGACTTCAATCTCAAACTGGAATGGTCAGAACACCTAATATGATTTTAAAAGCAATTTATCTTTTCTAATGATGTTTACGATCTATTTCCAAAAGTAAGCCTCATTAAAAAGCTAAGTTAATCAGGTTTTAAAAACAATGCTGAAAATGGGAAATGTTAACAATATATGATTTTAAAGCTTTATATAGGGACCCTTTACTACACCACCACTCATCAGAGACATCTACTTGGATGTTGCACAGACACTGAGGAATACTAGTGTGTGTTTGTGCTTATCCCCATGGCTTTTTGTTTTCAGTCTTTGTGAGTATGTGGTTGCATCTTGGCATCTTATTTAAGACCCTGCAGGTGTTCAGATTTCCATGAATTCACACTTGTCAGTCCCAGCTGAGGCCTAGGCAAGACACTCAGCCTCAGCTGGGTTCACCAACCGCTCCCCAACCTCTTCCAGCTTCCCCCTCCCCTTTTCAGGCCACGCTGGGCCGGAAAGAAACACTGCCAACCCAGGGTTTCAGGCACCCACTCGGCACTGTGTCAGCAGACAGAAAAGAATGGGAGAGTAAAGATGAAGTGCACACACAGACAAGGCACAAAGATTTACTAGAAAGACAGTTCAACAAAGTCTTGCAGTTAAAAAAAAATGTCATAAACTTGGAAGATGTAAGGATGTAAGGTAGGCATTGGGCTCAAGAAGTGGCAGCAAACTGAGGTCAATAGTTGTGAATCACAAAAAAAAAAAAAATAGAAAGAGGGTTCAAAGAGAAAAAAAAACCATTTAGTAGGTTGCACTATACACCACACCCAGCTGCAGAAGGTCTTCTGAGGAGACATCTCAAGTCTTTCATCTCAAAACAAACAGACATCACATTCACTGAACCCTCCACAGGGACTACAATTGCTCTGAAAGCGCCACCACACAAAGTGGGGCTATAAGTATGAAATCAAACCCCACCGGCAGGCTCCACTGAATAAGGAAATCTGAAGTGAGACTCTTTAAAAGACACATGGGACAATTCTTTTCAGCAATGTTATATGTATAGCTTCCTTTCGTGTACACAAAACAGACTGAATATCATTTATTTGTTTCCTTTTAAGTCTCTTAAAGGATCTGATTATTACTTAAGATAGTGCTGTTAGGCAGTTGGCTGGGGATGGCTGGAAAATGGACATATGGGTTTCTCATTATAGACATAATTGAGAAAGCAAAGTATAGTAAAGTAAAGAGTATCTTACACTAGTTTATAAATGATTCCTTGCCTGTCACTCTCAGATATCCAGCAGGAACATAAGTATTCATTGCATAACCAGTTCTTTTTTTTTTTCTAACCTCTCACCTTTTTACTATGTGTCTGCAAGAGGAGCAACAGGAAAGCAGAAATCCACAGAGACAACTCATCTCAAGCCTTCTGTCTTAATGCCTCCATTCCTGTATTTCTGATTTATCAGGGCAGTGACAGACTGAAGAACAGAGCTGTCTGAATCCCCTCCTTCTTATGGCTAAATCATGTTGTGGAGGAGACAGGTTGTGTCCCACTGCTTTGATCACCCCTCGAGACTTGATAGAGTGACTGATGAGCCCATGTCTGTCTCTTTGCCTATTCATCTCTCTGCAGGAGGAGGATAGGACAGACAAATAGAAAGCAGGCCCAATGCAGAGTGACTGTGGAGATTAAATGATATATGCAGAGTGAGATTGAAAATAAATATTTCCTGTTTTTTGCATGTCAGTAAGGATGGAGGGGACTTGAAAGAGCTAGTTTTTAAAGATGAGATTTTTATCTCTGCTTTTAAAGAGCCCTGCAAATTAAGATGCTGCAATATTAACCTTTTAAAGGTAAGCGAATGAGAGAAAGATATAGAGAAAAAGGTTCGGAAAGCCATGTTTTAAACACTACATGATTCTAGTGTGTCGCTGAGGAAGGGGAAGGGGTGGGAGTGAATTAAGTGCTTTGCTGTCTCCCCAGCACCTGGCCACTCTTTGTCCTTAGAGGGTCATTGTGACTGAAATGTTGGTGAGTTCCACGACTCCTGAGGGCGCTCCAAAAACACAACCGCTTGTTTTACTAGAATACCACATCTGTGACTGGGGTGACAATTCTCTCTCCAGATGTGCTTGTTTGTGAGTGAGAGAATGTTTTTTGCATTTGAATGGATTTGTTTTTAAAAATAAGTTCCACCTTGATAAATCTGTCTTGGGGTGATATTAAAAGAAAGTCTCAGAAAAATGCACCCATTGGAACTCTTGTGAAGAAAACAATAAGAGAGGATGTAAAGATTACTTATGAAAGCAAAAAATCTTCTGAGTATGGTCAGAAAAAAAATCTATTATATGCTCTCATGAATGGCTATTCAGACAGATAAAAAAGACAATCCATGAAAGTACCACACAATTAAATACTAAATGGTAAGCTGTTGTACTGAAAAGTACACGCTGTTCAAAACATGTGTGTTGAAGAAGGGCTTTGTGTTTGCTGTGGGTGTTGCTGACAGAATTATGGAATTCAGTGTGTGACAGAGATAAAAGAAGAAAGAAGTGGTGGATGCACAATGACAGAAGGTGCACACTGCATAAAGGCTGACTCAAAGTGTCAGGAACGGTCCAATCTCTCATCACTCACGACCCACTTTCTCAATGGCGCTTTTGGCAAAAGACTGGGTCTCCTCTTCTGCACCTGAGCGCTTAGCTTTAATGCATATTAATTAACCATGTGGCACCGACACACAAGCAGTGAGGGTGGAAAAACTGCAAGGGTCAAAAAAGCTTCATCTTCCCTAAAACAGACTCATGGTTAGACCCTGATATAGAAAATTTAAGATGTTCACTTTAAGCAGTGTTGATTTGTTCATCAATCACTCTTCTAACAGAACCAAGTCACTCAATGAAAATAGAAACTGGAGGTTACATCAACATAGTTAAACTGTTTATAACATAATGGTGGCCTCTTTGATTAATCATCTGAGTGGACTGGACTTTCTGTTCAGTTCATAAACTGTGATAAAAAAAGAAAGTGTCAATAGAAGGTCATGACACTGTTAACCATGTGTTACCTTGGGTTAATTAATTGTGTGGGCCAATTCAAACAGAGAGCACAGTTCAAATACTACATGCAGACTATGACATGCAGAACTAACAGACTTTGCTTTTACTGAGATTATAAGATAAGATATACTTTATTGATCCCCCAGGGGGAAATTCCAGTGTCACAGCAGCATGTAATGGAAAAAAAGAACAATAATGCAATATATAAAGGTAGAAAAATACAAATATATGCATAAATATAAGCATTACGGAAGATCAGCTGTAGTGTGGGTGCTCATGAGTGACCCCCCCCAAGGTCCACCCAGTGGGACTGGGTGGCTAGACAATAGAGGGAGCTGGAGACATCTAAAAAAAGAACCAACTACACCTGTGGCTCAGAGGCTGTAGAGGCAAGAATTTGCTGTCAGAATGAGTCAGCCCAAACAACAAGTTATTAAGGGAATTAGCCAGGATCATGCCAAGATGGGAGGAACAAAAGCAGGAGCAGGCCAGCTGATGATGACCTGTGCAATCAGGACATGTGCATCACAGCTGCCCCTTGGGTAAATGACATGCTCATCATCCAGAAACAGCTGGACAGACTAGTGTCCTGCAAGGGTCATGTCAAGGGAGAGGATTTCACGCTGGAGATCCACACAAATGATTAGACCATTTATGAGAAAAATATATGTGAATGTGAATGTGTCGCTGTTGTCGAAACCAGCTCCCACAGCTTTTCTGCATTTCTTATTATTCCCTGCAGTATAGTACAGTGTTTTCTGCATAACACAATCTTTCAGACAGCCACTGACTCCAACTGAAGAACAATTTGACCTGTTGCACATTCACAAATTGCACCATTATTTATGTGAAAGTTACTTCCTTCAGCACCCATTTACTTTGAAATAATTTAAAAGATTTTTGAATTTCTGTTTTCTTACTGCAAAAGCAGTAAAAAAAAAAAAAAAAGAACACTGCAAATTTTGTGTGGGAGGCAAATACATCATAAAGACCAATAGTAATAAAGTCAGTTATTCACCTAAATGTGTATTTTTGTATGTGAGATGTTGGTTGAGCCCAACCAGTTTGAAAGTTTTGAAAGAAAAACTTGACATTTTGTTGATCATCAGAAAACAGTTAGAAGAAAACAAACCAACAGAAGTTCGGGCTTCTCCTTTATTTCTTAAAGTGAAATCCTGATCACTGAGTTCCAACAGCATTCAAAACGTCCCCCTGCCAAATACAAAGCCAAACACACAAAGCGTTTCATTTAAATCTCGAGCCATTTCAAAATCTACAGCAATTTCACCAGGGAACGGAGAAGAACATTTGGGCTGCAATTGAAATTATTTTTATGGCTCAACTGCTTTCAATGGCTGAATCATCTGTGCCAGTCCTAACAAACTGCACAGATGGACAGAATTCGCTAGTCAAGACTTCAGCTTCCATCTGAGATAATACAAGTATACCACAAACCTGAAATACCAACATGTGTCACGCTCTGGCAGCGTTATAGAACACCATGTGGGTAATCAATCACAAATGGAAACTGTTTCGGCTTATTAGGAACATAAACACAAACTAGTGCTGTGATGGCTGGACGTTACTAATCATATGTTTCACTGCATACTTGTTTTTTGTTTGCTTCTTTGTTTCGTTGTTTGTTTTGCTTTTTTATTGTGTGGATAACACAGCAAGAAATTTTATGTCTTTGTAAGGTAACATACCTACATTATGTGGAAGAATAACAGAAGGTAATTACTTCCTGCCCTGCCTATAAGTAACACAATCCAAATTGAGAAAATAAATGACTAAAACATAAATAGGAGCATTAAAAAAAATCCCACAAGGCTAATTATGCTTTTCTCTTTTTTTAGGGTTGTGCATCTGCGAGATTTATGTTTTCAGCCTCAGAGTGATTTTTGTTTGTCCCCCCCTAACTTCTCTCCTGTTTGAATAGTAGAAAAACATGGACACTTCCATACTATGTGGTGTATGGTATTTAAAAGAACATGTCAACTCCGCGCATAAATGCCCCAGTCAAGATTCATACTGGGAATACTGGGAAACTTGGGATGAAAGTGTGAACATCTCCACACTTACTGACAAAATGCAAATCAGTCAGATATTTATTTTTTTTCTTTAAACTTTTATAATCTTTTAAAAAACATTTGTTTTAACTCATCTCTTCGCAACAACCCAGTAAACCCTAAGATATAATCTTTTGCCCCACAGGAGTTCTGACCCTCAAGTTGTGAATTACTGACAGTATTGCAGGCATTTACATGGAACATTTCGTTGTCAGTGACAAATTCAATTAAACACTAGTAAACATGGTCCAGAACATCAAGCACATCAGTTGTAATGATGCCAAAAAAAAAAAAAATTGCTTATGCAACAGGTGATTCCAAACAAACTTAAATCCCTAGAATGGACTTTGTCAAAATGATCAGACTGAAATTTGTCCAAGAGCAACACAAACATTGTTCAAAATCCGTAGGCAGCTCTCTGCAAACATTGGCCTTAATCATGAAACATGAGCAGAACAAATTGGTGTATAAACTGTTCACAGAGCAAAATTACAGATGTATTAACATTCATGAAATGTTTGTGCTTCCAAACTTTTGCTGGTACGAATAAAATCTCCTTCACCCTTTGACAGTGCCCATTTCTGTGCACTTAGGTAGCACGGCACATAAATGTTACCTGTTGTTATCAAACTTTACAAAGTTAATGCAATACATTGCTAATTTTACAATGTGCAGATATCTTTAAAACATGCATTTTAAACATGAGAAAAAAAATTGAAATATAACTTATTTATCTTTACTGATTGGCATTATTTGTGTTTAAGCTTCAGATTATGTTTTTTAAACTGTGTTAAAAGTAATACATCCTCTGGCTGCCACATGCTTGCTCTTGTGGAAATATGTTGCTGTCTCCATCAGGTATGATTCCTCATGAAAATGGATCATGCATGAGGGAGTATTATTGCAGTCAGTCTAGTTGTCTGCAGCAGAATTTAGTTTGGGATTGCTACCTCTTGTTGTAGTAATGTTTTGATGATTTAGAAATGTATTTTACATCAAACCATTTTCGCTTCACCTCTTGAATGATTTGATGGGCAGAAGGTACTGTATTAAACGCATAAGTCATCTTTGCAGGGCTGTACTTTGCCTGTCCCTGGCCCACTTGTGTCAAAATGATCTCAGGCAGATTTTTCTTCTTCTACCTCTCTCTTTTAACATGTGTCAAGTCAGGAGGCAGACATGAAAGAAGAGGGTCTACTTTTACATAGTAATCATCCTCATCTGGTGGGCTCAGGATGGTGATTCATGATAATGCTTTGGTTCTTAGAAATGGTTGGTTTGTGCGGATAGACGAATCTATGAAATCTGGAGTTCATAGACATTCATGGAGGGGGGCATAGTTTCCTACATGTGTTTTTTGGAAGTCAGCACAGCTGCCGTTCAATTCGCAAGAGCAACCTGACGCATTCTTGAGAAAATGAAGTGATTTTCTGCTGCATGCTTGCCATAGAGGTCACATGCTCTCCATAAGGGTGCTTTGGAACCTACTGACAGTGAAAATTGTTGTTGGAAAGGCCGCACCACACACCAATGCGAAACTCATGGCAATCTCAACTCGTTGGTCAGAACATCCTCTGGCTTTCAGAACATTTTGTTGGTCTATATAAGTGGCAGTTGTCCAGTATCTCCAAACATCTGTGTCTTGATCATTCCATATGCTGGAATATTCGTGAAAATGTTTGTCATTTTCTAGCTGACAATCCTGGTGAGAAGACCGCAGCTGCACCTTCTGCAGCTGCAGGATGTACTTCTAGAAGAACACACAGAGTTACACATCTCCATTCAAAGGTTTCATGTGAACGCTGTAAAAGCCCCCCTAGAACTACTTAATGTGTTCTTGCACCATACTTACAAGAACATAGAGCATTGTTCTCTAAGCTTGTTCCTAAGGTATTCGTCTGTCGGCTGTCTGATGCAGCTTTTTATGGTGCGTTCGTAGAAAATCTTGGACATGACCATTAAGCTGGCCACGAATTTAGGAATGGGCTACAAATGCTGGATTGTTACAAAGCTGCACTAAGGACAATGTAGGAAGTGGTCCAAAAGTAATTTGTAGAGTGTTTGCAGCCGTTGGTATGGGTCATTGTGACCAAGGCTTAGCTAATGAGCAGCGAGGGCACACTTTTATATTTACAAATGATTGGCATTTGTTGACATACAGACATTTTAGGCTCAAATCCTAATTTTACATGGTGTTCATGAATCCAGAATAGGTTTTCAGTAAGGAGGTGATTTACGGGCAGACTTACTACTAGATTTATGGAGATATCATGATTGAGGTCCAATGTATGCAACACAGCCACTATCTGACAGAACTAGAAGCAGTTTGCAGGTGAAGTGGTAGGAGCATTTCAGAAACAAGATCTGACATATCTTAGCTGGCCACAAAAAGTGTTTACAAGCTGGGTGTTTCTCAATAAAACTCGAGCAGGCAACACAAACCTTTCTTGCAATTTTCCTTTTTTGTTATCCTGAAATTGCATGAGACAGAGTTTTTTGGCTTTTGGAAATCAGGTCATCTATTATTTGTTAAGCTATTCTCAGTGACCACAGGTGCCTTAACTTTGGCATACCACTGGAGATACGAGCACTCCAAAGTCATGATGCCCTCTTTTGATGTTCAACTGACATTGCTTAAAGAGGCGTTAATAAGGAGACAGGACGGGTAGAAAGGGTTAGGCTCATATTTGGCATGTAGAGGGAGATGTTACATGTATTTTAGGAAAAAAAAACTACTGACACTGAGATGAGCCATACCTCATTGCATGTTTGATAGAAAAAAAAGGGTTATTGAAGCTTAACTGCATGAATGACAAAACACTGAAAAGCATCTGTACATCAATCATATAAAATTTATTCTATCATAGAACATCAGTTCATGGCATGCACGATTGCTTTTGAAATCCAATATCCGTACAAGCCGACAGATGCTACCCGAAGAGAGACTGGAAATAAAGTGCGGCTGACACTACCCCCACTGCCATCACATTGCAATGCGATACATCTCACCATTTGGCCATTAAGCCTGCTAAGGTATTGGACGGAGGTGATTCATATTGTGATTGCTGCAGTGCCCTCCATGACTCTTTCAGTAGTGTGGAGAGGACCAGATTGGGGTAACCACTGAAGCCCCTCAGGACTACGAACATCCCTGATCACTGCAGAGCTCCCCACCTGCCTAAAGCTGTGGCTAAATTTACTACCCCCTCCCCAAGCATCCCAGCACATCACGCTGGGATTCTATTACTCTCCAGCGTCCCAGCATACAGAGAGTCATGTGAGAGCCGGCCACAAGCCTCTGCGGCTGGCCGTGCCCTTCCTGTCCCTTCAGTCCAGTTAATGCCATCCGTCTCTACGCACCTGCCCAATCACTCTCTCGCACTTCCTATGTCTCTTTATCTGTGCTACCCCTCACTCAATAGCAAAGTGAGGAATATCATTCTCACACCTTCTATGGCTTGACTCTGACTCCCCTTCCCACAAGCATGTTTCCCTCCCACCATGGTCGCTCTCATCCGAGAGCAGGGGTCAGCAGTGGATGAGCTGAGGTCTGAGATTGATGGCTAGAATATGTTGCCAAATGGGGATCAATAAGAAGATAGGGTTGAAGGGTGATTCCCGTTATGGGCAGACAGGTGGAGGAGGGTGGGTGGAGGGGTGCTGAGAAAACGCCACTACTGCTGCATCAGGTCAGATCACATGTTTGATATCCCAGTACATCTCCTTCATGAGTAGAGTGCTGTCAGCAGCTTGGCAGCAAGCTGGGATATACACTTCACTGATGCTTCTTAAACCTGAGGATAAAGTGCTGTGCCCCTGTTCAAACACAATCTCCTGACTAACTAAGAGGCAGGCTGACGTTGCAGGGCCGATCCAGTACATCATCTCTTACTTGGCCATGTATGAGAGTGTTAGCCATTGAGCCGGAAATAGACTGTCATACGTCAATGAGGGCAATGGAGGCTTTTGCTATTCCTTCTGAACAGCACGCTCACTTGGGCTGAGCAATACTCAGGAGTAATCACAGATTTCTGAAGCCAATTTATGCAAAATAGATGCATAGGTTAAGCTCATATTGAAAGGTAAAGGACAGATAAAAAAGCAGAGCAAGAGAGAGGAAAACAGGAGGAGATTTTGTTTGAAGCAGAAAACAGTCAAAGCTCTGCAGCATTCAGTCGTTCTGCAGACATGGCCATAAACCATGCCGCAAACTCCCCTCCTACCCATCTAAGCAGTACATGACATCTTCACTCATTCTTCGCTGCACATCAGGGTCACACTGACCTCTAGTGGTGTCTAGCATGCCACGAACAAGAGGTACTTCTCTGCTCAATGTAATTTTTATCACAAAAATGGATTTTAAGTCAGTTCCACAGGTCTAGTGGCTCTCAAGTAATATGGATAAATGACTGCTAGGAACAGCTTGTTTCAGCTTCATGTACAATACACCCTCCCTGTGTCCAACTGCATGAACAATTTCTCTTTCTCCCTTGCAATCTCACGGTCTTTTCTTTCCCTCACCCTCTTCATCTTTCTCTCCCCTTTAGATTCTCTTAGAATTTTCAATCTGAACACTATTGATTTTGTGGGTCACACCTGCAACAACAACCAACAAAACTGATAACAATTCCATTCGGGGGGAATCATAGTGTGACCTCTTGATGGAGTTGTTTTAATGAAGTTAGAAGACAAGAACTGAGTTCTTTCCTGGATTTTTTTTCATGTAAGAAAACATAAAAACATCAAATGTTGAACAGCATCTTAAATAGATTTTTTTTTCAGATTCACTAGGTCTTTGATTAGAATCTTTCTTGTCAATTCTTGAATTCATATTATAGTTTTCTATTGTATTCATGTGCATAGGTGCAGCAGCATATTTCAAAATCCTGCAGCAATATTAATTAGAAATCTTCACACACACACACACACACACACATTATTACTCAATGTTCACTAGATGGCGCACAATGCAAGAAAACATGCTCATCGTCACTAAGCCTATCTACATGAAACATTACTTAAATGGTCAGATGTTACTAATATAGTATCAAGAATTTATTCTCTGCAAAAATACAATATTCACTGCTTTTATTACACATGCCATTATTATAGTGATTTCAAGCTGTAAATGTTTTGATGGATTGGGAAATTTCTTAGTTTTTTTCCTTTTTTTTGAAAGGCTGCAACAAATTAAATTTATTGAACTTGAAGTATAACTAGCCAAAAAGGTTTCATTGCTGTCAAAGCTATCAGAAAATCCAGATGTTATGATGTATGTGTGTGTGTAACATGTGAAACCCAATGATAATATGTCAGAGCAGAAAC
Organism: Zenarchopterus dispar; assembly: GCA_028564865.1. Lineage (NCBI taxonomy): Eukaryota > Metazoa > Chordata > Actinopteri > Beloniformes > Zenarchopteridae > Zenarchopterus > Zenarchopterus dispar. The sequence continues at coordinate 51,008 of JAOWBL010001722.1, forward strand.
ATCCTCTAAAAAGACTTACAATCTATCTTTGGGATCTTCATGTAATTTCAATAAGAGTTTTTTATATGGTGGTTTCCTGATGTGTCTGTGTGGAGACTCACAAACATAAAACTGCTTGTAAAGTTTATCAGCTTGAATAAAACGTACATCCAAACAATAATTAGACAAATTATTCTTAAAAAGAAGCTTATAACACAAGAAATAGCAAAGCATTTATGTTTATTCTGCTGCTGAAACAGGTTATATAATGGGTTTGCAGGTATGTGGTGACTTTAGTGGCTTAAATAAAAAGTTGAGACATGTTCTCACTTACACATGCACACAATAACAGTCAGTAGATGCAGTGTTAGCAAACCTCCCAAATGTACCACTGACAGACAGCAAGCAGTAGGCAGAGAGACATGGAGACGCAGGGAGAGAAATCCCTGCAGGCATCGTTAAAACCGCTACAACTAAAACGTCACTCAACTGTGACTCGCAGGCTTTTATATGCTGCTCGGGTCTTTGCAACTGACTGTGCCTAAATGTTAAGCAACCACAACTGGCACATAAGGAGTGGGAGACAGTTTCAAGAGGCATACGTCAGCAGACAGTGAATGAGGTACAGTCATAACAATGTCGGTGACCCGGTGCCACAGTGAGTTCATCCCAGTAACAATAAAAAGATTTTGGAAAAGTTTGAGAGAGAAAAAAAGAATAGTGTATAATTTTTTATACAAAGGCATCATAAAGCTTGTGCAATTCATGTTTTTCCTCAAAACAGTTAAGGAAAAAAAAAATCACGTTGCCCTCAAGAAAGTTTTTTTTTTTTTTTAATTTTATTGCCACATTAAATAGATTTTAACACTATGGTGTGTTTGAAATATTTCTTGCCATGATCAATATGTGCCTCTTGCTATCCTTCAGGCCCTGTATCAAGATCTTTGTGGGCATCTTTCTGCCTGGCTTTGCAGGACCTCTGGTTTATCTTTGTGGGTAGACACAGATAACAGATATTTGTACTGAATACAAATGTTTCTCAGTGCTGAGAAGAACACCTACACCTTATTGATTAAAAGGACGTCATCATTCTTTATCAGTGTTCCAGTATGTGCTCCATAATCTTCTTTAGCAACTTCAAAAACAGACTCTTCATCTCTGTCTGCTCAACTATTCTAGCACTCTTTCTTCTCCCCACAACCTGAGAATGTAAAGTATGGCGTAAATGTGCCACCTGACAGATACACTTTGCAATAAGCAACCATTAAAGATTTTCTTTCTGGTGTGTTTTTGCAGCACATGATCTGCTGATTGTCCAGTGATGTCTGTTAATGTATAAGAGAAAAGACAAGGTCTGATTTGTGTTGATATTATTCAGAATATTCAGCATTCCTGCTTGATGTATTGACATATGTCATATGTTTCTCTGAGTTTACATTCAGCAAGTTTCAAAATCTTTTCATCTGTATTTTTAATTTATGTGTATTATTATGTCCTGATAAATAAAACCACACAAATAAAAAGGTCTGTACAACTATTTCATTATTTTTAGTAGTGGATGGCTCCAAGTCATGATAGATAGATAGATAGATAGATAGATAGATAGATAGATAGATAGATAGATAGATAGATAGATAGATAGAT
>JAOWBL010001723.1:0-14817 GCA_028564865.1 Zenarchopterus dispar
TATATATATATATATATAAATGTGTGTGTGTTTTCTACAAAAATACAACATAGTAATACAACAAGTCAGTATTTATGCTTGCACATAAATCTCTGTTTAACTGACTTGTGTGCAACATGTGTAGTTGCACTGGTACCGTTTTATTTGGACTACAAAAAGACTTTGTGATTTCATCTAATGCACGTTGCTTCAGCAGCCATCACTATAGAGATAAATATATTGACTGCTGCTGTTTAACTGATTGTCCGCTGGTCTGGCTGACTGTCTGCACGCCAGATGTTTGCCTTCTGGATCTAATCTGTGCATTAGACATGATAACATTTCACTCCCACTTCACATGAACACCACAGCAACCCCTCTTGTTACCATCCTACAATTACGGCCACACAGCGAGATAAGTTAAAGTCTTGAATTTCATTTTAGCCTTTGATTTTCTATTGTTGTTATTCCAATTACAAGAATTAGAAAACCCATGATCTCACTAGTCATGGAGTCAGAATCATTTTCCTCCAGCCAAAAAAGAAAAGAAGACAAAAAAAAAAATCACATCTCACAGAAAAAAAAAAATCCCTTTATTTTGTTTTCTTGTTACTTGTGTGCGTGTTTGCACTGTTGTGTTGAGATATAGAAGGAAGATGAAATATTTAGCAGAGCATCAGCTACAGTCCACTGAACACAGCTGTTTACACAGAAGTCACAAGCACACAAAAATGCAGACATTCAACTCAAGTGGGTTTAAGTGGGCTTCTGAGCTGAGGATTGGGGAAAATCTGTGGAGTAAGGACTAACAACAACAATCCACCTCCATGCAGCCTATTTTACTTTGTTGTTTTATCAGCTGTCATTTTTCTGAGATAGACACATTCAAAATGGTGCAAACCCTGATTTTTCTTTTTAGTCACGTATGAAAAACCCTTACGTACCCAGTGCTTGTGTTCGCTGGGGGGAGGACAATCAGCTTCTTATCCGAACATACTTCCTGCTCAGTGCTGGCAAAAATAAACTCTATTTAGTCTTCCAGTCTACTTGTGTATTCCAAAAACATGAGCAGCAGTTTTAATTATATTTACCGTTCAAATGTAGACAAAGAAATTGCTTTTCCATTGCTAATTCAGTATTGTTTTGATACTGTACAATCAAGTGCAGTGACCTAAACAATTTCCACACATGTGCGAGACAATCTCAGCTCCAATATCCAATCCACAATTACAGATACGGGGTTCTTCGGGCCACACGGTAATGTACTTTAGCATCTCATTACTGTGCCAAACCTTCAGCGCAAACAGAAACAAAAGCCAGAATATTACTGCTCATTTCCAATCATTCACGCTAGCTGTGAAGGCAACATGTAATTTAGGTCTCCTAACCTCAACTAGGGGATATGAACTGAGAGCTTACAAGCTGCCAATTTCGTTCATGTTTTAAATGACAGCTATCAGAACATCTGGAAAGCTCTCCTCTCTTTCACTCCGTACCTGGTTGTTGGCAGGCAAGCAGTCACGGCTGTACACACAAGTACACGTAAATACACCCCGGTCACATGCCACCTGTTCAGCATAAAGATGAGAGTCTGTTCTTTGTTTTGTAAATACATGCTAAATTCCTCATCATTGGAGATGTTCTGAGTGGGATAAATACAGAGAATAAAATACAAAAATGGACAGAGGTGAAACCGTTTACTGACACTATTCACATATTATGAAATAGTTTGTTAAAGATTAAATATATAATGAGTTATTTTATGTTATTTAATATAAATATATCATAGCAGTCAAAATGAAAACTTTGCCCTTTATTTGACAAAATTAGATTTTTTTTATCCATTAAGTAATTTTTCATGTGAAAATACCAATATCTCACCTGTTTACTTATTTGGACAAAGCAAACATTGTAATATAATGTCCGTGTGCTTAGAGATTATTCTTAGAACTTTTGAATCAGTCAGTTGAGAAGATAACCAGCAAATTAATAAATAATCCCATATTGCCACCTGACAGACCCAGCTCCACCTCCATCAGTTACATCTGTTAACATCACCACGTGCAAAGGGAACAAAAAAGACAAAAAATACACGTCAAAATCCAAGAAAACTCTTTAAATATCTTGTTGATCACTTTACTACTCCCTGCCAACATGGGATGGGCTAGAGAAGACAAAAAAAAAAAAGTTTTGATGATCAAAGTCATAGTGAGGACGGAGCAAAACCTCAGCAAAGAACATGAATTTACAAGGATGCGCAGCATTTATTCTTAATGAGTAAACAATACTTCAAAACCTTGCATAAAAACATCACTAATCACAGCAAAGATCACTCTAGATTATTGAGCCATGCTTCAATTCATTTTGCTTTTGGCTATTTGGCACTGCTGTTCCTGGAGCTTATTGTCAGTTTATGAGACATGTGCAGTAACCCAAAAGTTTTAGAGACAAACTGATTGAATCCACTTGTGTTGTCTTTGGCTTCTGTGTGTAATTTATTTAAATCACTGCTTCATCTGTTCAAACCACCACTCAGTGCACACTGTCTCAAATGTCCACTTATAAAGCCCTGATGTAGGCTGAAGTTACAGCACGTTAATGACTCGTGGACTCATATTAAATCTATAAAGGAAAGCAATGGACTCTATTTTTGTGTCGTTTTCATCTGAGCAAAGTCGACGCAGCTCTGAGGACATGCTGTTTTTCTAGACCATTCTGGACATGCGTCTGTGGTTTCGGCTGATCATTCTGGTTTAGAAAGTGTTTTTGTGAGTGCGAGGGCTGATCACTATCACATGTGAGCTGTGGCTGCAGTTCAGATATGTCTGTGTGATCAGTGGGATGTGTCCATGGTTACACCCACTAATGTCTCTCCCCTGCTTCCTCCCTCCCCTGCTTCCTCCCTCCTTGTCTCACCGGATGAGTTTAAAGCACTGCGATTGTAAGAGCAGGACAAAGGATGATCAGAAGAGCTAAAATGAAAATTAGCCAAGACGTATTTCTCATATATTGTTCAGACACTCATTTACATTAAAAGAAAGGTGAGCAGTGAAATAAAATATACTGAAATTTATTAGTTTGCTTATTAACTATTACTAAATCGTATCAAGTATTGATTAACTTCATGCCTAATTAACGCTTTACTTTGCTTTTGCTTGTGCTTGTTTCTGCAAACATTTATTAAAAATGCACCTGTGACCAATTTCTCTAAACCGTTTAAATTTAAACCAAAACAAACCTGTTGCCAATGCCACAGTATATTTTGCCTCTATTGCATATGAAAACACTTGCAAGCACCAAATAATTGATGGTTTTTCCATAAGCCCGAATGAAAAGGAAACAAAAATGGTCATAATTTTAATTCATTACTCTTTGCCACTGCTTGTGTTCCTACAGTGGTGAAAGGACATGTTTGCTGGTCATAAAGATGTTCTGGTATTAAATGATTGTAAATCAGGTGCACATGCTGACAAGATAAGCTTCTTTTGAATCGTGTACAACAATGTTTCAGTTATTTGGGTCAGTTGAGCTGAATTTCTTTTTCTTGTTTTCCCTCCTTCTTGTGGTATCACATATGGAAACACTCGGGCTTTGGCTCAGGTTCATTGTGGTTGCATGTGTGTTTATATGTGTCTGTTTGCAAAAAAAGATAGAGCTTTTCCAGCATAAACATTACTTTGGCTCACCACACCTTTACAGCATTTCCCAGATATGTTCGTATTTTCCATAAATTTCCCCTTCAATCCATCCATCCATCAATCATTTGTTTCTCAACAGAAACATGGCTCATGCAAAAAACGTATCTGTGTATATAAATTGCTCCACTCCTGTCTCCTCAACTCAATTATAAATAAATAAGAGAAGGTGGTCAGTTTAATACTACCTCAGGTTTGTTTTCCCACTTGGTGGGATTTGTTTCGTCCGGTGTGATCACAGTAGTCACATCAGGTTCCAACCAAAGCAAGTGAACCAAGAACCCCAAAAAGAGTTGGTCTTAATGGTGCGGTCCTCCTAGTGAGAAGTCATAATAAAACAAACCGGAGCCAACAAGAACATAACTTTATAATCCCATGCAGTATTTTCAGGTGATAAGCATGTCACAGTTCTGTACGATTCAAGCATGAAACCAGAGCAGTAAACTAAGGTGTGAAAGCATTCCTAATTTCTTAATTGTAGGGCAGCAACTAAATTAATTGATTTCATTCTATAAAAAAAGAATCCTTTACTGTTAAACCAGTCATGGAAAAAAAAATGTTAGTGATTTTCTGTTACGTAATACATCATATCTGTTAACATTTTTCTTCTGTAACTACAAAATTTCCTTCAGTGAACTGAACTTGTAGCTTAATGCAACAAAATAATAGTTCTGACTGAGGCTCAGAAATAGTGAGACCCATGAATCTGTTAACATTATTAGTTATTGGCAGGATCAAAAGCCATTAGTCTCTTCATTAGTGATCTTACAGCACACTTAGCTCAAGGTTTTTACGGTAATTAAACGGGTTTTCTTTGTTGCTTGGCCCGATGCTGCTGGAAGTGACTCATTGCCAGCAGCCTTTCTTTAATCATCTCTGTTGCTGTTGTAGTTCATTTGACACTTAAGGACACAATTACTACCACGGATCCCTTGGTGCTTTGTGGCACAATGAGTGAATGAGCAATTCACTGCCGGTAGTTCCTTGAAATAAAGCACATCTTCACTTTTAGTCTCTTTTAGCTGTGTGGCTCATATCTCTCCCTTTTAGCCATACTTTCAAGCTCCATTATTGATGGCTTTTCAACATGCTTAGTTTTCTTATACTCTGAGTTACAGAAACTCTACGTCTACTAGACATAAAACCTCGCGGTACCACTTACCTAAAAACAGACATCATTGGCAGCTTGGTTTACAATTAGTTAATTAGGCATTTAGTCTGGAAACCCTCTCATCTACAAAAGAGGGAGTCATGATGAATGTCGCACTTCAAGCTGCACATAAATCAGACTTTCAGCTTTAGCTCTTAAGAGTAGGTGTCTGATTTGTCATTTACATAGCTGGCATGATTTTCATCCAAAAAAACCACTCGTGTTTTCCACCATGACTTCTCATTAGATGACATACTTTAACATTTAACAACTCTGCTTTTAGTGGTGCCACAGCTAAATATGTTCTTATAGGGTTTAAAGTTTCCTGTCAGAAAAATTTATTTTCAACTCTTTTTTCTGCCTCCAAGTGCAGCATGCAGTTTTAGAAGTGCATATTAACACCATAGCCTCAACTGTGAAATTGTTTTACGTGAACGGAAAAATAATTTTAACAAGACCTCTTCTTACATGTAGAGTGAAATGAAAAGTATATGAACCCTTTTGATTTGTGCCTTTTCTTGCATTAGTTTTTCATAAAATGTTGGAAGATGTTAATTTAAATCACAATAACTGACAAACACAATGTGTTCAAGTGGATAAAACACAAACAATTGTAATTTCTTTTTTTTAGTTTTCTTCTTGAGCTTCATCAGTACACAAAAATGTTTTCCCAGCTGCATTGCTAAATGGCTCTTTGGCAAACTTCAGGTGCAGGACAACGTGAAAGCATCTCCATCCACCGTGTTCTGCCATGAACACCTTGCCTGAGATGTTTTCCTTGCTCCAGTGATGTCTTCAACTCATGGGCTTCTTTACCTCACTCAGGATTCTGCATCTTTGGAGTCTTTTGACTCATCTTAGCCGGAAGAGCAGCAACCTTACTAAACTGTCACAGGGTGTGTTTATGCACCTGATGGATATGTAAACACACCCTCCACAGTGCCATGCAGATCAACTTGTCTTAATCATACATCTTCAGAGAATTAATTTCATTTAATCGGACTCCAGGTGTGCAGCTAGTGAGTCCAATTAGCTTTTGCTGAGGTAATTAGTCTGTGAGTTCACTTATGTCTTTCTCCAGTACTGTTAATGATATTGGTTATGTTGTTTGATTGCGTGTGAGTTGTCACTTTAAGCACATTGTGTTGGTCTGTCATTGTGGCCGAGATAAAGATCAGATCACATTTTATTGAAAGTTAATCCAGAAAGTTGGCATCGTTTTCTATGTTGTTGTACTAGATACTTGTGTGTAGGAGCTAATCCAAATAAAAAAACAAAAAAACTACCACCTGAGCGTTTTAAAGGGGTCATACCTGTCAATGGTATTGTCATTGAGTAAACACATATGAAGCGTGTCTCAAATAATTGAGCAGCAACATTTTCTCTCTTTCCAAATGTACACACACACAGGCATACAGCAACATGTCAGTAGTCATTATTTAGGCTGACACTCGTAGATTTATTCCCAGAGCTCTTTCCATAATTGAACAGATTTCTGTGTTTCCGTTTCATTCTGCTCAGTCAGCAGCTTTAAAATGAACTCGTGGGTCGACCGCGCCTTCTGTGTCTCAGTTTTGAGTATGTGTGCATGCAGGTGTGTGTATGTATATCAGCTTGTAAGATTCAGAGTCATGACAGGTCACTTTAACTCAGCGGCGTTAATGATGACCTGCCTTAGGATTTTCTTCTTTTCCCTTTGTGCATCCCTGTTTGAATTGTCATCTGATAAAAAACATGAACACACAAAAAAAATCTTCCTAGAACAGCGGTATTTAACACAGTAACTGCACTGACAATTATGGAACATGTTATAATTAAAATAATGCATTTAAATTATTCTATTGACCTTTACAGCTGCTGAGGAGAGGATACTGATGGATGGAAAGAGGATGGGTGACAGATGATGAAGAGGTTGTGGGATGGGGGAAGTAAAGGAGTGGGGAGGAGAGACAGACAACAAAACTGGATTAGACAGGTGGAGAGGAGATTGAGGCAGAAGCAGGAGCCCGGCAGGAGCTGTGTGCGGTCACTAATTAGGAAAATGCTGGTGTGAGGTGGAAAGGGTTAGGTTCCTAGCTCTGAGTCTCCCATTTCCATTCCCTCCTCAGTATGGAGGGCTAATTACAGCAGTAAAGGGCACCAAATTAAAACAGCTTAATGTCAGCAGCTGGGAGCTGCTTATCCAATGTTAATATCAAGTTTGGTGTGTGTGTGCTTTGCGTGTGAGTGTTGAAACAGCAATGTGAGTGTTTAGGCTTACATAATAATCCTGCATACTTTCACTATGAACAGACTGTGTAAACAGCGCAATAAATTTATGCACATAAACAATACACAGCAGGGGAACCGATGAACCTCGAAACTGCAGAGTTTTTATTTTAGTAGCAACTAACAAAGGTTAACAGTTCACACTCTGAAGAAGAGAAAGAGAGAGAGAGAGAGATTATGAGTCATGGAAACATGCAGCCCAACTGAATAAAAGATCCATCACCAGCACACTCAGATTTACTGTACTGAGGTGGTGTTTAAAATCTACATAAAATGACGCTGATCAAAGTTATGACACCGAGAGCGGCGCCAGAAGATTCAGAAGGCAGCCAGAGACTGGAGGAGAGAACAACACTGAGAGACATGGCTTCAACAAAGAGAGGGAAAGCAGCGCTGCAGGCGTACAAAAGCACAGGCGAGTGGAAATCAAAATGTACCTCAGGGAGAGGTGACAGAAAGAGAGCAAGAGAAAGAGTTATGAAAAAGAAAATTGCAGTTGTTGTAAAACAGAAACAACACAAGATAGGATTTCACTTCGACAGTGTGCCGGGGAGGCAGAGAAAGATGGATTTAGAGTGTGTCTGTGGAAGTTAGCATGTGTGTTTATGTGTTTAGAAGGAGCAGCAGGGGTGGGGAGGGGTGTACTATGGTTTTGCAAAGCACAGGTGAATGTGCTGAGATTTATTTTGACGGAGAGAGGACAGACAAATGAGGTGTGCGAAGTAGGAAAATGACAGAGGATGAATGGGGAGAGGGAGAGACACCAGCAGCTTCGGCAGCTAATTTATTGAGATGTTTGTAGTGTTTGTGCCACATAAGCCAGAAAACTTTTTGTTCCCTTACGTCAACATATAGACAGCCTCACTCCCTCTACTGTGTGTGTGTGGGAAGACGATACCTGGCAAAGTACTCAGTGGCGCTTACAGACTCAAAACCAGCAGTGCGAAAATGTTTATTCTTTTGTCATTTCTGTCGAGCTTTCATTTTTGGTCATATCTGGATTTGACTTTGATGAACCATTTTTAATACGCCAACGAGCATTAAAATCACACTTCTTGGACACTCAGAGATTTTGCCCCGTTCACCTGATAAAACCTCCTGTGGGGTGTTTTTAGTCGACCAACACCCAAGCATAGACTCCACGTGTAGCTCACTTTGTCACTGCCTAGTTGTGACAAGCTTTATTCACAGTCCTAACGTTGTAATTTATACCCTAAACTCTAAACATTGTCTTTGCTCATACATCACAAGTGCCCTTCAAGGCAAATATCCACTCTGCAGTGAAGCAGTTAGAGAAGAAGAGCTCAGATCTGAAGCAGCATGTTTGAGGCGTTGTCTCAACTCATTAGACTTTTGGAGTGTTTCAGAAATTAAATCTTAAAACAGATTAACTTGTACCAACCACATTCCCTCTTCTTCTGTGCATGATTGTTGTTTTTCTGGTTGACAGAAACCACCACTCTACCTGACACGGTGACCCCGACCACTCCCAGGGTGGATCAGACAACTTCTGCACTGAGATCTGGTAAACTCATACCCACCCACCCACACACACACACACACACACACACACACACACAGAGATTAGTTTCAAGCACTCTTGTTCAAAGTATCTTTAACCTCATAAATTCAGATTTCTTACAAGCACACGTGTATTTATTTATGCCTGCTTCATCCACATCCACAAACGTTCAGAGGTCAAAGTCATGATGTCACTGCGCACCACAGGGCCTCTGAGCTTTGAAGTTTGTTACGGTCACAAGTCCCACAGGAAGCTCTGTTTGAGGGAAAATAAGCTCTCTCAGCCAGATGATCTTGCCTCCTCATATGTAGGTCAATAGACTGTCAGGCAACGAGCCTCGCTGGAGTTTGTAGTGATGTGCTTTAAACAGCATCATTTTGTCACTTCATTTGCCATCTTTTGTTTTTTCCATTTTTTTCTTTCTTTTGGGTCTCTTGTTAAGTGGTAATATTCTCACTTGAATTTAATTTTCAGCTTTATTATCTCTAGAGTAGCGTTGCAACCAAGCATAAGTACAAAAGCTTGTAATTATTTTAGAATGAAAATGACCAAGAATCACAAGGACGGGCTCTCACTGAAATGAACGGATTTGACTCAAGTGTTCTCTGATTTCTAGAGGCTTTCTGATTGGCAGAGCGAATGCGCTCATGAATACACACAACTCCTGCAGCCGATCAGACACAGACAGGTTTTCAACACATCTCCATATTATCAATGCTATGTTTTGAACATTTCCTGTAAATGACCTCAACACGTCAAATCCTTCCATGGATGTTCAAGTCACAGCCAGACTCTGAACATGAAAGTGGAGAGCACAACAATAATAGCAGGACATCTCTCTTAGGGAAGTCACTACCAGTCATATTATATGTTATTTCAGTCACTACCTACCTGTGTTACTAGCTGTAGATAATGAAAGTTTGATCAAATACGAGTGAGACAGAAAAAAACTGTGCAGCCAAGAAACAAAAAAGCTGATGGTGCTTTCACCAAACTTGTTTTGGCTGTATAGTTGGCACCAGTCAAGACTGTCCTGGCTCAAAAATTGAGACATCAGTCTTTTTTGTTTTTCCCCATTACATGTGACTACAATATACAACTAAGATATAAAGTTTTTTTGTTTTTTTTTTACATGTGAGACTAAACAACTATAGTCACTTTACCCACAAAATTTCCTCGAAAATGTTTCACTTCAAAAGCACAGACACATACAGCTGTTAATACAGCAAAATGTTTTACTCATGGTTTAAGCTTACAAATTACCCACAATGAACCAGAACTGACTTTGGCTTTTAAGTCCCTCTTCAAATCCAGACAGCCCTCCACATGTTGCAAGAAAAGGACAAACGCTTTCATTTCCTTGAAGACCCAGAAAAACAAAATGCATCTACTAATCGATGGATGGCCAACTTTCTGACACAACTGAAAACAAAATCAGAAAACTAAGAAGTACAAGCAGATGCATCCGGATGGAGAACAAGCCAAGCTGCTCCTACGCAGCTGTGAACTCCCGCTTTTAAAATGAGTACTGCATTTCTTGCTCCTGTGGACTCGCTCTGCCTGGAGAATACGAGCCAAGATGGAAATTTAGCCCTCCTTTACCTCATTAAGATCCAATGTTAGAAAAAAATAAATCTCTAAAAGAAAGTGTTGCATGGTAACCTAGCATAAGTGTTTTGTGGACAGAAAACCTTCTGGTTTATTTTTTTCTTGAGCCTTCACCCATGTCTAAGAAGATAATTAATCATAGTATCATTGCAGAGAAGTCATAGATGAAAGAAAACCATAATACAGTCACTTTAAGCTTTTTGTAACTCCTGCTTTTGTTGCTTTCTTTCTGTTCATTTTTCATCTGTTCATCTTTGTTAATGCTGTGACCTTTGCAGGCTTGTTGAAATGTTTTCCCACATATTCACATCACTCTTACTTTTACTCTTATGTTCTCTTTCTGTATTCGCTGTAATTCTTTAAATGCCTTAACATTTGAACACATGGAGTAAAAATAAAATCAGTCAGCTGTTATGTCACTGGGCTTCACAAAATGAAAAAAAAAAGAATAGTATCCTGATAGAGACATGCTAAAAACAACATAGATGATGAGTTGAACATCATTTATATTTCAGCTTTAAGTACTAACTGAACCATTTATTTCTCTATTTGGTGCTTTAGCTACCACTCCTTCGCTGTCAGCCGTGTGTGACTTTGAACAGACGTTGTGCGGTTGGACGGCTGATCCTCACTCAGGTGTGAGTTGGTCCTTACACACGGCAAGCATCAGTTCGACTGGACACGGCCCACATGGAACCAGACAGGACTTGGCCATGGGATCAGACAGTAAGAACATGTTTCACATTCCCGACACTCAGAATTCATGACAAAACACAAAGTAAAAACTGTTTTCAACTTAAGTGTTTGATGCAAGTTGGGATTCAGGGTTTTTTTTTTTTTAAATATGTCACTGCATCTTTGTCTTTTGTGTAATACGCTGTTTATCAGTATCACTCTGGAACTAAATTGATTTTAAAAGAGAAAAGAGAAAGGCGGTCTAGCAAGTGAAAATAAGGTAGATAAAGCAGAAGTTTTAGAATATCTGTAAATTTGACACGAATGTAAAGTTACTCTTCACCCTGTTCTCGTATTTCTTTGCTCCTTTACAGATGTTTTGTTTTTGCTTGCTCATTTGGACTTGGGATCTTATTCTTGGGATTATTTGGGCTTTGGAAAGCACAGTCAGCTGCTTTCACATATAAACAATGCAATATCTGGACTTCTCCAACTCTATTTTTTAACATGAAAATAAAAACATTGTACTCAAGTGGTTTCAAAGTCACCACATCTCAATACAGTGAAACATTTCTGAGAAGTGCTGGAACATGAGTGTCACATCATGGATGCACAGCAGACAAAACTGCTGGTATAACTATGTGATGTTATCAAATCAACATGTACTGATGTCTCCAAGGAAGGTTTCCAGCACCTTGGTGAATCTATGCTACAAAGAATTGGGGTATTTTCAAAAGCAAAAAGGGAATCCAGTTAAGCACTAGAAAGGAGTACCTTACAAAGTGGCTGATGAATTTATAAGCCACTTCTGCATGTAAATAAGTAGTTGTATTGTTTTGTGCAGTGTATGATTATACATGAAGAGCATAAAAATCATTTTCATCTGTGGTTAGACCATTGATTGTTATTGCATTTTACATTATAATATGTTTAATCCACAACAGGAGAAACGCTATTCTTCTTTTAGGTTTAAATAATATTTGAAAAGTTTGGTTATTGACATTGGTAATGAGCTAAAATTAGAAAATGCCAACTTATTATGTAACAGCAAAAATCCAACATCATGCAGTGCTTGAATCCCAGCAGAAACCCAAAGTAAGGTGGCAAGTAAGTCTATAGCTCGTATTGAAATGCAGTAGTGACACTTGTGTTGCATGATTTATTTTTTCACATTGACTGATGATGTTGGAAAAACCTGGGGTTGATGCTTTGAAGCAACTCAACATACCCAGGGCTTCTAAAGTTGATTTGGTTTAACTTAAAAGCTCTGTTAACTTTAAAGGGCCTGTATTATGCTTTTCCTGACTTCCAATGGCTCAAAAGTTGTCTGATTTTTTTTTTTTTTTTGGTCAAAACAACCCTCTGCTTATGTCAGCATTAATTGTGTCTGCTGATTGGCTGTCTAAACTTCAAGCACAGATTAACCCAGGCCACGCATCTATACCTGTGTCTAACACCCCCAGTTCAGTTCAAAAAGAAACGCAGTCCAGTTGTCTTTGTTGTCAGGGCACAGGACTCACAATAATGGGTCTGATTGGTTTAGGAAGGTAACTAGCAAGAGGAATAAGTAGCCAACAGAGGAAGAGGGATGTCAAAGATGTTCACAGCAGCATACAAAAAAAAAATAGAAGATTAAGCAGGAATAATCTAAAATAAACTGCTTTATTGTAATGCTTGATCAATATGAACAGGGATTAAAAAAAATGTTTACTATGGGACATTTAAAATCTCCAAATGAGTAGTAGCAGGTGACACCTCCAGATCAGACCAGATTCTTTTCAAATCTATGCAGTGTAAGACTCCAGGAAAAAGATTAATAGATTGGCTTCTGCTTGAACTTTTAAGATTTATAATACCTTGTACTGGCTGGTAAAGCGTTCATTTTTCTATGCAGACTTCTTTTTAAGAAAAAGAAGGAAAGAAAGCATAGTCATGTTGAGCTGTTTGGCTTTCCTCAGCAGAAAGTGAGCTAATTAAGAACAAAGCAATTGTCCTGTGGTGGAGTATTATGAACCCCAGTGCTGAGAGCAACCATGATGCAAGGATTTCATTCTCATCGGCGAAAAGTGAACGCTACATCTTAATTAGACTTAAGAGAAAAAAATGCTGGTTTGAACAATTTCACTTTCCATAGTTTGCTGGTTAATTGTCTATCTAACTTTCTTTTCAGATGCAATCAATCCTTTTTTATCTCTTCCTGGAGTTTCACTCTTTCCCCACTTTTGTTCATTTTTACTTGCTATCTCAATATTGTATCCTTGAAGCATCTTGGTTCATTATAAAGAGCTTATTTCTGCCTGTCTTTCTTTATATTTTTTCCTTGACTCTGTCCTTCTCTGTATTTTCTACTAGTGTCCCTCCAAAAGTCCTTCTGTCCTCAGTCCTCATTGTCTCATTATTTTTATTCCTTCCCTTAAAAGTCATTCATTTCTTTTTCATCTCCTACTACTCTGTACATTTTTTGTATTTTCCCACGGCTTTCCACCTCAGGCCCTTTTGCTCAGTCTGATCTCCTCGCTGACTTCTCTTTCATTTCTTTCTTTTTTCACATCTGTCCATCTTTAATAAAGCAGCAGGAAGATAACTCAGAGTATTTTATCAATTACACTCCTTGAGCGTACACGTCCAGAGAGTACACACATATAGCCAGGAGCGCTCAGATAAGTCAGATGATGGCTTTGACAGAAGTGCTGTTTTAGCACTCAAGGTGGGACATCTCAGTGTGTTAAACACTCAAGGTGTGTGGGTTGGTTTCTCACAGATGACCTTGCCATCCAGCAACATTTTCTTTGTATCTGCTGAAATCATCCCGTTCACGCTTGACAGAGCAGGTCCTTCATAAACAGACAGGGCCGTGGCATGAGGCGAATCTCTATTGCACATCTCACTGGGCTGCTTGCACGTGTGCGCCTGCAAATGTATTTCTGTGCGCATGCATGTGGCTACGTGAAATTGACTTAGCAGCGTCCCTGTCTCCGTGTTTGACAGCAACATGACATTAAGTCTTGTTCTACAGCAGCATTAGCGCATCACCCTGTCTGGAAGCTGTCTCCATATGCAAATCAAATCCACAGCCTCTGTCATTAGAAGCCCCTTTTAGGGTTTTAAAAGAAGAAAGCCAACATGAACAGAGCTCATAAATGAATCTTTTGATCTCAAAGACGCTAAGACTGAAACTCTTTTCTCTGTGGGGATTTAACTGATAGAAACCTCTTGTAGTAGTCGTTGGAGTTGAATAGCAACCGATAAGTAAAGAAGGGACAAGGCAACATATAGTTTCTAAAGTGAGCAAAATCTTCTTGATGTGATCCAAGACATGCAGCTGAGATGCAAAATACATTTATCAGTCAAGTCAATGATTTAATTTAATAGGACTCTCATCCATGTGGGAAGCATAAACTTATATTACAGTATATTGTTATTCTTAACCAGTAAAATGAACTCTCACATGCAATGATTGACAGATGAACTCACATGCAAATAGACATAAATGTTTAAAAAATGGTTTTGAAAAATGAACTGATATTGATGCAAAAGAAGCATTGCCCACATAGACACACACACAAATTTGCCTCCCTCCCTCAGAGCCAATTCTACATGCCTGCCTGTCCCTCCCATGGAGAGTTGTTAATTAATTCCCTCCCTTTGTACATTCGCCAAGATCAAACGCAGAACCACAGAAAAACACTGCAACTTTTCTCTACATGTCCTTAATGAGCAACAGTAATTTTGGTCCCATTTTTCAATGCCTCCGAGTGTAGAGTTAAGTTACCTCAACCCAAATGCATTATTCATAGAGCTGCAAAGTCTCTCCTACGTTTTTCTTCCTGTTGGGTCTGAGGGAGGGGATGGATGGATGGATGGATGGATGGATGGATGGATGGATGGATGGATGGATGGATGGATGGATGGATGGATGG
>JAOWBL010001724.1:0-14816 GCA_028564865.1 Zenarchopterus dispar
TATATATGTCTGATCCACACACATATACACACACACATATTTATGAAAATCTATTGATCAAAAAGAAGAAGAAAATAGAGATGCTTTCATTAGGGTGTTTGAATGATTACAACATCATTGTAAGTAGTTCCATTCTAATAATAATTGTAATAATTGTAATTTTTCTGTAATGGCAAGCAAACATCAATTAACAAATTTAATGTAATATTGACAACTCCATTTTCTGACATAGATTGTTGTCCCTGTTGTTCTGTAATTTTGTCTCAGTGTGTGCGTGTGTGTGTGTGTATATATATATATATATACATATATATGTGTGTGTGTGTGTGTGTGTACATATGTATATGTATATGTATATGTATATATGCTTAGGTCTGGAGGACCCTCCAGACCTAAGCCCACATCTGTATCCATTAGGTAACCACCAAACCATATTGTGGATCAGACAGATTCCATTTTTTCCTTGTAGCTGTTTATTATTCAGTGTGTAGTATTATCCTCTGATGCCGATCTGTTGCCTCAATTTCAATTATTTTTAGAATTTCAGATTCCATCTGAAAGCAATTCTTAAGCACTTCACATGATGAAACCAGACAACCACAGATGAAAAAACATCTGATGATAGTATAAAGAGAAGATTCTCTTTTAAGAGCAAGTTATCTCTGAGAGAATCAGACTCAGGTTAGCAATGTGACACTAAATACTGACCTTTTGACCGCATTTAGTCTTTGAGTTACAGGCATTTCAAAACACTGCTCCAAAAAGTACTTCAAAACACTGGTGTCACGTGACCAAGCCCAAATGAAGCTTTGGAGTGTTATATCCCTACTTCAGCCAAGTGTCATAAATTCCATATGCACATGTGATTTATACTGTTTTGAATAATCCTTATTTTTAATGTGTCTGAAATGCAAAGTCCCTTAAACCTTTCAGGCCAGTAGGTCATGAGGACTTGAACTGGACAACAGTGGTCTACTGTAGTCCCATCTGACCAACAAAACCAATATAGCTGCTCCAATCATCACATTGCCAAAACATTGCAGTTTTCCATTAACTGATGTCTTTGTTTGGTCGTTTTTTGTTTGTTTGTTTGTTTGTGTAATGTACAGTCATTAACAAACCCAGGAGCAAATAATTTTAAAGATTTATAGTTTTTATGCAATGTGCATCTGACTTGTATTGATCCCTAGTGTTCAATATAGTAACTGAAGACTCTGATCAACATACAAACACCTTAGCAAAGTACACAGTTTCACTGATGTTCATATGGTCAAACATAGGTTAAAAAAAAGTTTATAGAAAATGTATGTTATGAATAGAAAAATACAACTTCCCTTGTGATCCCTTTTGGTTGTCTGCATTATTGAAAGAATTATTTTGTGGTAATTTCTCAAAAATATGACAATCTGATTTGTTAGTCTGACATAAGCCAGGCTAAGTTCAGAATTTCATGTCGATGTTACATCTTGTTGTTTCCCAAAAGACATCATGACATGTTATAACATAAGTTATGTTGCATGACATGACTAGTCAATATGAACTGTGAAAATGTACTGTAGAATTGCTAAGCTTCAAAGCTCAGCAGTTTTTATATTTATTTCTTTGCCATGACATAACCTTTACAACCCATGTTATAGGAGCATCATAGGATCAATTATAAATGCAGCTTTCTATTGGAATAAAATTTATTGGATTTTACCAAATAATAATTTGTATGATACAGCTTTAAAGGGATCTCAAGCTGTTTGTTTGGTGTGTGCAAAGGTACAGGTGATGGTGTTCATGTGTGTTGAAGTGAACTTTACCAACAGGGCAACCCCAGCAGAGCTTTAATGCACCAAAAATGTCAAGCATGAATACACTCTTAATGAAATGATGACTGTGAGACATATGACCCATTTAAGTACAAGAATTACTTTCATGCATCATTTACATGTTCCCTCTGGCTCTCTTCGCTGTCTTTCACTTTGTCCTCTTCTGCCCCTGTTTCATGTTGTCCTGTTCTATTTCTGTCTCTGTTTGGCTCTCAGCAGTACAAATATCTACTCAAGGGTCTGTTCAGGCACATCAGCACCAAGGAGAAGTGCTTCAGTCATCTGGCTAGGAACTTTAATGGCGCTATCATGCCCACATTCAATCAGTCAGACCAGGCAGTGAACACAGAGTTCCTGGTCTAAAAGCCAGGAATGGGAGTGACGCCAAGTCCCTGTGACAACACTGGAGCCACAGAGGAGCCATTACATTTTCATCACAAAAATATTGCAAACAAGACTTTTTGAGGCCCTTTTGACAGATTCTTGGCTTAAGTGAACATTCTAATTACTTTTTATACTCATAAAGTTTAATTTTTGGCATTTTATGTCTTAATGTTTCCTTTTAAATGATTTCCACCTGTCTAAGTTTCACTACAGTGCTTGTAGGTGACGACAAACACTCTCCCTTTTTCTTGTGTGTACAATAAAATGTCAATGTTACTGCCTACACATGTGGACAAATTTGTTGCTATCCTACCACTAAAAAGAGAAAAAACCACAATGGTCACTAAAATAACTTGAAACTGACTAAAGTAATATTAAATCAATTAACTCAAGATTGATTAAGAAAAATCAGACTTAGCTTTCAAATTCTGGCTCACCAGATTCTTTAAAAAATAAGATAAAATGAAAAAAATAATGAAAATAGACTTGATAAAGTAGTTGGTACCCTTAACTATGTATCCATCCATCCATTTTCTATACCCATTGGTTCTTGTACAGGGTCACAGGTG
This sequence comes from Zenarchopterus dispar, assembly GCA_028564865.1. Classification (NCBI taxonomy): domain Eukaryota; kingdom Metazoa; phylum Chordata; class Actinopteri; order Beloniformes; family Zenarchopteridae; genus Zenarchopterus; species Zenarchopterus dispar. The sequence goes on from JAOWBL010001724.1 coordinate 2,768, forward strand.
TCTGCTGGAACCTATCCAGCTCATTACAGGCAACAGGCAGGGGTACATCCTGGACAGGTCGCCAGTCTATCACAGGGCCATATATAGAGACGAACAATCATGCACACTCACCTACGGGGCAATTTAGAATTCTCAATTAACCCAACATACATGTTTTTGGACTGTGGGAGGAAGCCAGTGTACCTGGAGAGAATCCACAAGTATAGAGAGAATATGCAAACTACAGACAGAAAGACTCCTACCAGGCCTGGGAGTCAAACCAGGAACATTCTTGCTGTGAGGTAACAGTGCTAACCACTAAACCACCCTGCTGCCAGCTTAATATATGATTGTTTGTTGTCATTTTGAGTTAGTCACTGCTGCAATCCAGTGATTTCTGTAACTCTCAATGATGTTTCTATACCTGTAAACAGGTATTTTGTTCCACGATCAAATTGCTCCAGCTGTCCAGGACTCATAGAAGGACACTTGTGCATTGTCCACTGTTTTGTTCTTCACCATTCTCAGGTCTTTTTAGCTGTGTGTTTTCAAATAAATTCTATTCAAAAATATTTTGTTTAATTTCTTTTGTTCAACTTGTGTTTTGATCATCACCTGGTCGGAGGACCTATGAGCTGCAACTGAGACCAAATTTTGAGATATTGGGTAGCACGTTTGTCTTCAAAATCCCTGGCTAGTCTTGGGATTTCTTTGTACCCGCCGCAGATTCAGGACACCCTGGAGTAGAATTTTAGGTAAGCATACCAACAAATTTGTCCATGTGTATTAAAGCTGACTGCCCTGGCATATTTTCATTTGGCTGTTTTTTTTTTCTTTTTAATTTGCATAACTGCTTCTGTGAAGGACATCATTCATACCTGGCATATGTCATTTATCACAAGAACCAAGATCTTGGAATGCTGCCACAGACCCCTGTGGTAGAAAACATTCAGTGGTGTAACTACTGCTACTGTGAACTTTTATGATTATGTCTTTGTATAGTTTATATTATGCTTTTAATATGTGGGAATACTGTATGCATGAATATAAAAATATATCCTTATAATAATTGTGACATTTACATGTCACAATTACATACATGTCCTTTGTGGTATCCTGCTTCAGGCTGGGTGGATTTTACTGCATCTGTTTACAACTTTAAAGATCATGGCCATCAGTGGATGGCCGTTCAGGAGGTGGGCCATCAATCCTCATTTTTTTATATTCTTTTATTTCATCTAAATCTCATAGACAAGTTGTCATATATAGTACAAATGCCATCAGTGGGAATTCTGCATTTGAAACACTTGTGGAACTTCCAAAGAAAACATTTGCCATTCCTTACTTTTTGTCTATTTTTAGTTGTCTTTTGGTCATGAATTCCCTCTCACAAACATGGATGAAGAACAAAAACATACTGCATATGTGTCATTCTGATGTCAGATCGATCTGATCAACAGCAGACTCCAAAACAGCTTTGTGGGACTTTGTCTTGGTTACGTTTTTAAAAAATTTGGGATGTTTGATACAGTCTGTGTTTGTTTTTCAGTATTGGTCTTTGCCATCTGTGCCTCAATTCATTTTTTCTTTATGCTGTTTCCACAGTCTCCTTTCAGCCTTCAAATGTTTGTGCAATATGCTTTATCTCAGTTTGCAAACTGAATTTTTGAACTGTTCCCACAACCATCCATGTGTTTTTTTTTCTTTCTTTTTCTTGATCAACCAGGCTGCAGTGGTTGAAGTTTTGACCTGCTAATTAGCATCTTAAGCTACGTCATTATAGGCTACTGTGACGGGGGGTCCGGCCAGAGAGTCCTTTAAAAAGCAGATTAATTGAGTTGCAATAGACGATTATTAAATGTGATTAAAGTAAAGGAAGTTTTTAAAATTATTTTATTTTAATGCTTTAATTTCATCCGACAGTCCTGAACTTAACTTCCAGCAGTACCCAGCCTGCTCCTGTCAAACAAAAATTCTCAATCAAATTCTATGGAAAAACCACAGCCAATGTGTTTGTGTCTTAATTATGTCTGTTGTAATTTCATTTTAAACACAGTTTTAAAACAAGATGTGCCTCCACAGTAGAATTTTAAACAGTGTTGGACCAGATCTCCATCCATAGTTTTGTAGCTATTTGTCAGAATCAACAACAGCATGAACTGGTTTTTCCTGGTCTCATCTAGAACTTCTGTGCCATGTGTGACAGAACAGACTGCTGGAAATAAGCTTTGTTGTAGTTCATAATAGACTCCAACCCCAGTCTTCAGTGAATTAAAGAACCTTTGTTTTCAACGGTCAAACTCAGTGGAGTAATGTTGATACCACATGTAACTGTAACAAGTTAACATTTTAAAATGAAACTTGACCTTCATACTGCCTGTGACTCTAAGCCATCAAATACTCAACATTTCTATTCAATTATTTACTAACATACATGAGCCATTATGATGATGACAAAATATCCTTTGGCAGATCTTAGTTTTCTTGCATCCCTATCTTCTCCCCTACTCCTTCTCCCCCTCTCCCTGAGTGCAGAGCTGTTTTAACCCTATTAGTTCTGCTCCTGGGGAGGACAGCCTATCGCAGTTCAGGCTTAACCGTGCACTAATGAGAGTATGCATAGGGTGGCAAACATCGTTCATGACAGTCAGCAGTCTGTCCAAAGTTGTCTTCTCTGCAACTGCCACCAGAGACTCCAGCTTTCTTTCAACTACAGAGCCAGCTCATCTGATCATTTCATCCAGCCTGGAGTAGTCCTTCTTGTATATGCTACACTATGTTTAGAAAATGATGCCACAAACTAGTAGAACATCAACAGGAGTTGTCTGCAAATGGTAAATGAGTGTAACCTTTAGTCTTTGAGAGGTTGAGCTGCAGGCAGTTCCTCTGGCACCAGAAAACAAATTCTCTCACAAGACTCCTGTACTTATCTTCTCTGCCATGCCTGATATACTCTATGATGGTTGGGTTGTCTGCAAATTTTTGCATGTGACACAGCTCCAAATTGTAACAGAAGTTTGAATTATGTAGGGTAAAGAGTAAAGGGCCCAGCTCCATCCCCTGAGAGGCACAAGTTCTGCTGACCTATATGTCAGATGTGATGTCTTTCAACCAAACACACTGTGGATCCCTGCCTGGTGACCTGGACTGGTCACCTATTCTATTCTACTTTTGAACCACAAGCAAGTATATTGTAGATAAGATAAGTATGGCCTTTATATGTGCAAAGAAATGCATTAAATTCCATACTACATTTAACAGGACTCTTATAAAGGCAACCTAAGATTTAACATTGCTAATTCTTAACAGAACTTTTACTGCAGCACTTTAAATCAGTTGGAAGTTGTTTAGATTAATTTTGTAATAATGAGAAGTTACAGTAATCCAATCTTGAAGTAAAAAAAGCATGGAGTAGTTTTTCTGCATCATTATGAGACAATATGTACCTTATTTTCTCAAAATAACATATGGATCTCATCTGTCTTCTTGGATAGGTATAGCTTATTATTACTGGTGTAGCAAAGAATCCTTATACGATGCTGCCAAATAATAATCATTAATAGAAATAAATATAGAGTTAAAAGTATGAATCCATTCATCACCCACTTAAGAATGGTGTGTCTTAAGTGTTATTTACTAGATGAACTGCAAGCAGAAGACATAAAAGGACTTGAACATCACAGGTCCTGTGAGGATCCCCTTGTAAGTCCTTTTTTTTATACTTTTCCTGAAAATGTATGTGTGTGTTTTCAAGAAAAATATTTTTAAAAAGGACTTACGAGGGGGATCCTTGTTTGGTGCAGAGCTATATGTACTGGTACGTGTTATATTAAGAACAAGGCCTGGACCCAAGTGCAGACAACTGAATTGTGAAGTCCTTTTATTGGTTTTGACAGGGCTCCGGATGGGAAGGACCCGGCAGACGGGCACGGCTGAGGATTCCTCGTAGGAGAGACAGGGGTGGACAGGAGTCAGGTATGCTGAGGTAGAGAAGAGAACAAGGGATTAGGCAAGATAAGTTAGATTTTAAGGGTTAGAGTGGCCTGGGTGGGTTACCGATGGTGAACAACAATCTGGCGTTGGCTCGGCGTTTCCGGGGTCCTCATGTACCTGCAGCTGCAGCCACTAATGAGCTGCAGCTGCGGGGCTGGTTCCTCTGGGTCATAACAGTACGTCCTGCACACTCAAACAGAACATAGCTTTAATAGTTGCTCAGAACAGGAGAGGGTCCGAGCAGGATCCGGATGCTACTGTGACGTCACTTCTGCGAGTCGGTGCTTGAGACAATTGTTGCAGCTGCTAGCCGCTTGAAGTTACAAAGTTTTTTCGACCTCCTCATTCCCTCTTTTTCTCACTCGTTTTCTCTTTGATGATATATGTATATATATTTTTTCGTCCGCAATTTTCATTATTTCTCCTTTAGACTATATCCTAAAACTGGATTGCAACACTGACTTGCACAATGTGGAGGATTTCATCGATAAGATTTACGACAGGCTTTGCAGTATGGCTCCTCTCAGCAAGGTGAAAAAGCCCCGCACACCGGACTCATCTGCTGATTCCGACACTTCATCGTATTCTCCACCGACAACTTCAATGCCATCACAGTCTCACTCTCAGGTTAACGACACACTCCTCGCATAAACCCCGAATAAACAATTAAGGACTTCATGACAGACCACCTCAAACTCCCCGCTGAAACCGTCAACAGCATCTCTTTTCACCGTTCTGACTGTTTAGGACCTCACAGACCCAACACCAACTGACCCAGACCGATTGTTGCTAAATTTGAACATTTTAAACAGAAGCAACTGGTTCAACGGCAAGGAAAACAACTGAAAGGAACCAACTTCAGACTAAATGACCAGTTCCCACAGGAGATCATCCGCAGATGTAAGGTGCTTTTCCTCATTCATAAACAGATGATCCAAGAAGGTAAAAGAGCTGTAATTTCAGTAAATAAGTTATTTGTGGATGGAAAACTTTAAAAATGAGGAAACCACCCTCTGGTTTTACTGACTTTAATTCAACAATAACTACTTGGACATATGAATTTAAATTTCTCAAATATGTTAATTCTATAATTTCTTACATAGCTAACTCTAAGAACTCTGCTGCATATATATTTCTGCACCTTTGTCTCACTCACCCTTAGTTTACACTTTCTGTCTGTACACATTTTCTCACTTTGTTTTATGTTTTTTGTTCTATGTTTTGTTTTCCGTTTTATGTTTTGGTCTTTTGACTTTGCTTTTGTTTGTCTTCCAGTGTTTTTTTTTCTTGGTAAAACACATATCCACATTGTCTATTTTATACATGTTTACATTCACACACATGCTTATACATATACAGATACATGTTTAGGTAATCAGCTAAGGCTAATTAACACACACACAATATCTTCTGTAACAGTCAGCTCAACATATCATCTCTGAAAGTTGTAACGTGGAACATACGTAGAATTGGCACACAGACAAAGAAAATCAAAATTCTTACCCACCTGGATAACCTTGAAGCAGATATCTGTTTATTACAAAAAACACATATGTCGGACTTAGCCACTAGCAAAGTGATGTCATCAAAATTCACTCATTCATTCTCAGCAAGTTATAACACTAAACAGAGAGGCGTTAGTATCTTGATAAAAGAATCCAATTCATTCTTAACAAAACTATCACTGACCCTGAACGACGCTTTATTATTTTAAATATATATCCCTTAACAATAAACCTGTAACAACTGGAAATATTTACGGCCCCAATACAGATGATCCATTGTTTTTCCACCATGTTTTTTCAGTCATTTCAGATATCTCTAACTGTCCAATGACAATAGGAGGTGATTTTAATATAGTACTCAACCCATCACTGGACAGGTCCAGTAATGCAAGCAATAAATGCAATTGGCAAGCCAGAGATACACTAAAACAGCTCATGAATGATTTTAGTCTTGCAGATTGCTGGTGCTCACAAAATCCAACAACCAGAGAATATACAGTTTTTCTCATCAGTCCATCACACTCGCTCACACATTGATCTTTTTCTGACCGGTAATTCGATCATGTCACAGATCTCTGACTCAAAAATTCACTCTATTATAATCAGTGACCATGCTATAGTCAGCTTCAATTGGAATCAACCAGGCTTACAAAACTGTGCCACTAGATGGCATCTCTTCTTAAGGACAAGAAGAGAGCATCTCTTACATCTCTTCTTAAAGACCCTGAGTTTAACAGTTATTTTGAAAAAGAATGGGCATCATTTCTAGAAATAAATGACTCCCAAGAGTTACCAGCTACAATACTATGGGAAACAGATAAGGCAGTACTATGAGGTAAAATCATATCATATTCTGTTTATAAAAAGAAGAGAGACAAAGAAGAGGAATTTCAACTAGAGCAAAAAAAAAAAAAAAAAATCAAAGCACTTGAAACGTTGAATACAAACAACCCCACAGAAGAAACTCAAAAAGAATGAAGTAAAAATCAAGTTAAATTAAATGAGATAATAAATAATAAAACACAATTCTTAATTCAAAGACTCCGACAAGAAAAATTTCACCATGACAATAAATCAGGTAGATATTTGGCTAAGCAAATCAAATGAAATAAAGAAAAATCAATTGTTCCTACTATTAAAGACTCATCCAGGATCCTGACCAACTCACCTAAAGAAATCAATAAAATATTCAGAGAATCCTATTCAAAACTTTTCACATCTAATAATGACTCAGGACAGGAAGCCATTGACTCTTTTGTTTGACAGCACTGACCTCCCCCAACTTTATAAAGAACAAATTGACAAGCTGGATGCCCCTATAACAGAAAACTAACTGGAAGCTACACTTGGTGGTGTGCCAAATAACAGATCTCCCGGACTGGATGGCTTCCCTGCAGAATTCTACAAACATTTTTGGAATATCTTATCCCCAGTGTTTATCAGACTAATAAGTGAAAAACAAAGCTCAAGATTTCCAAAGCACATGAATACAGCAGTTATCTCACTTTTACCTAAACCTAACAAGGGCCTAATGCTCCCATCAAACTATCGTCCAATCTCTCTTATTAATGTAGAACTAAAAAATCATTAGCAAAGCTTTAGCTCACAGGACTGAAGAAGTAACCCCTTACATAATCCATCCAGACCAAACTGGTTTTACTAAAGGAAGGCAAGCCTCATGTAACACACGCAGGCTATTGGATTTAATTCGTTACTTTTCTTGACAAGAGCTAGATAGTATCATAGCCACATTAGATGCAGAAAAGCTTTTGATAGAGTCAATTGGAAATTACTCTTCAGTACATTGCAAAAATTTGGCTTTGGGGAGTGATTTATAAAGTGGATTAAGATCCTGTACAATAAGCCTTCAGCCACAGTAACCACAAATGGAATTACATCACAAAGCTTTACATTGCACAGGAGAACCAGGCAAAGGTGCCCCCTCTCGCCTTCTTTATTCATTACATTTATTGAACCCTTAGTGGTAGCTATTCGTCAGAACCTCCACATCACAGGAATCAAAACGTCTCAAACACACCATAAGATCAGCTTATACGCTGATGACATCTTACTATTTTTACAAAAACCTCAAGCATTACTGCAAGAAGTAGTAAGATTAATAAATCTGTACTCAAAAATTGCCAATTACTCAATAAATTGGAACAAGTCCTCAATTCTCCCATTGCACAAAACTAAATGGAACGAGGCAGCCCACACATCACCCATCTCTTTATCCACAAATCACATCACATTTTGGCATCAATGTTTCCCCCAGACTGTCAGAGCTCTTTGGACTCAATTTTACCCCACTTTTAAAAACAGTAGGTGATGATCTTCAGCGGTGGATAAATTTACATCTGTCTATCATGGGCTGAGTAGCAATAATTAAAATGGTAATTCTCCCTAAAATAACCTACCTATTCTCAATGACCCCCACACAGCCTTCTCCCACCTGGTTCAAGTCCTTAGATTCAATTATTACAAAACTCTACTGGAAGAATAAAACATCAAGGATTAAGCTAACTACTTTAAAAAAACCTAAAGCTCAGGGAGGCTTAGAAGCTCCGAATTTCAGCTATTACTTTCTTGCAAACCAGCTTCAGTACATATATAAATATACTCTGAATGCCTGGTGGAAATTTTATGAAATCACAAATTCCCCCTTCGCTTTTTCTAATTTCACTCCACTTTGGAATAACCCCAATTTTATAAGCAACAACAAAACCAATTAACTTCAGCATGTGGGCTAGTAAGGGTATCACTCATCTTAAACACATCTTTCACTCTAATTTCCTGGCATCATTTTCTTATCTGGTCCAGGAATACAGCATCAGGAACAATCAGTTTCTGCAATATCTACGAATGAAATCATCAATTGAAAATAAAATCTCCATTCGATCAACAAACCTAGACCTTCCACCTGCAGCAACAAGTTTAATAAATATCTCTTAAACAAAGAAAATCCTGTCCAAAATATACAAAATAATAATTTGTTCAGATAAAACGGTATCTCTCACGTCAATAGAATGGGAAAATGGTCTCTCCTTTTCTTCGGATTCTGAATTTTGGACTCAAATTTGTAAAAATGTTTATTTCATGACCAAAAATGTTAACTTACAAACCATTCAGTATAAAACTCTCCACAGGTATCATTACACAAGACAAAAAATGTCTAAAATGGGGTTTGCTTCAGAAATCATTCCATATTGTTCACAAAACACTCTGGACACAGATGTTCATGCTACCTGGAATTGCCCACCTGTTAAACGTTTTTGGGAAGAAGTCATTGAAACTTTATCTCAGTTCTTGGGTTGCCTCATTCCATTATCTCCCTTGCTTTGCTTATTAGGAGAGTTATCAGATCTATTAGAACTCAATCTGGACACAACCAAAAGTAAACTTGTCCTTATAGCCCTAACTATTGCTAAGAAAACTATGTTCATGACCTGGAAATCGAAGAACAACATACATCTATTTTTCTGGAAAAACTTGTTAATTGAATACATCTCTTTTGCTAACCCATTACCTCATTCCACTGACATTACCTGTTGGGACATTGTGAATATGTGCTTCATGTAACTCTGTTTACTATGTCAAATCATGTCATACTGCACAGCGTATCCCCAATGTGGTGGTGGCTGCCTTGCTGTTGCCAGGCTTGGCCTTAGTGGGGGTCTGGGGGATGGTGGGGGTGGGGGGGACTTGGTATCGGGGGGGCTACAGTGGCTGCCGCTTCCGTCTGCTGTCCGCACTTGGGGCAGCGGCGGTGGCAGACAGGAGTGGGGGGACCTGTGCTGGGGGTGGCATTGGGGCGGGTGTGGGGTGGTCACCTCCACTGGGGTGGTGTCTGGCTGGGGGGATCCGGTGAGCTCCTCTGCCCATTGGCCTTTCTCGGGATCATTTCAGATGTCTAGTCTGCAGCTGGGATGGGTCTGGACCCTGCCTGTGTCTGGGGCTCTGCTGCGGGGTGCTCCTGGATGGGGTTGCGTGTGCCGGCTTCCTGGGCCCCCCCGGGGGGGGGGGGCCCTTCGGCCTCCTGCCATGCCCCCCCCCCCCCCCCCCAAATAAATAGATTAATTAATTAATTAATTATTTTTAAAAACTCATCACTTCAGCGAGAGTTTTGGTTGCTGGGACCTTCCACCCTACACACCACATCTCTCTTTTTTTAATGCACTCACATACACAAATAAACTAAGTTTTTTAATTGAAAATCTGGGGAGGCGGGGGGTACCACCATGCACACCGCATTTTTCCTCTTTTTTTTAAAATACACCCATCACACACTGCACCAAATTAAAAGAAAAAAAAAACATGCTCCTGGGTGGTGTGGTATGTTGGGTTGTTGCTGGCTGGTGCATCCTGGTGTGGGGGATGCCGTCTGGCCGCCCCGGTGTCGTCCTCAGAATGTGGGCCTCTCCCTCTTGTTTTGTTGCTGCCGTTGTGTTTTGGTGTGGGCGGTGAACCCCCAGGATTATGTGTTATTTTAAAATCAAATCAATAAATAAGAGTTGATTGTAACCTTCTTCTGTATTTTAAATATTTTTTTAATTTTAACTTTTATAGAATCTGAGAGTCAAATCTCTGAGGTGGAGGAATTACAGCAGGACAAAGGTATCGGGGTTTTTTTGTTTGTTTGTTTGTTTTTTTAATCATCATCACAGAGGAAATATTCCTCTTCAGAATCTGAGCCAGCAACTACTGGCTTTTTTTTTTTTTTTGTTTGGTTTTTTTTTTTTTTTGGTAACGTGAAAATTAACATGAAAGTGAAAGTTTCCCACATCGATCCTCTTGACAGATCAATCCCGACAAGCTCCACTAAGCCTGAACTCTGTCAAAGAGGACTAAAACCTGAACAGTACAGTGTAAAAAAAAAGGAAGCAAAAGAGGGTTGTGATGGATGTTATGTGTACTATTGGTAATGAAGTGGTTGTGTATAGTATGGTGTGATGTGTGTAAATGAAAACATGATGTTTGTGTTGGATGTTTACACCCCAAACTATTCAATGGCTGGGATATTTAGAGTTTGAGAAACACAGCAAGCAGTGATGTTGATCCTCCACACGAGCTGGACAACAACTCATGAAAACAACCAAACTTCAGGTTTGCCACCGCTGGTGGCAATGTATTGGGTCTGTGTCATGCAGTGGCCCTCCCCAAGTACTCTAGATGCCCACCTCCACCACCCCCAATCACTAACCATGCACCCGTCCAGCCCCTGTCCAGCCCCCGCGGATGCCGGGAAGCGTGGCCGAAGACCCCCCACCCCAAGGACGACGGAGAGGGGGAAACAGCCCAGGAGTCTGAGTGGCACCAAATGGCAGGACCACACCACACCAACAGCAGCAGAAGGCACAATAGGCGAGACAGGAGACCCCCCCTCCCCAATCAACATCCCCGCCGCCCATCGGGGGAGGCCGAGGGGAGGAGCCAGACCCGAATGGAGAGTCCAGGGGCCGCCCCACACCAGCCACCCATCCTCCCGGGCCACACACATCCCCGGAGGGAGGCACCAGAGGATCAAGCCAATGGAGGCCACCCCAAACCCTCCCACCACAGCCCCCCACCCCTGCATACCCCCCACCCAGACCACCCATGGTGAGTCCCCACCCATCCTGCCCCACTTCATCCATAGCTCGGCCCCAACCGCAGCTGGCGTGACGAGGGACTGCTTTGTTGCCCCATGACTGCCCCTGATGTCATTGCTACCCCATCCCAGGCCAGCTAGTGTCAGTACCTTGGCCCCACACCCTACCCATGTGTAGAGGTGATATTGTGACTTTAGGTTGTGTTCTGAGCTCCTGATTAGAACACAGTGTGTGTGTGCTACCAAACCTGTGAATGTAAACTAAGTGATAATGAAGCCGTGCTAAAGTGCATTAAAAGAAGGGCACAAGTCGGTATGGGGGTGGTATGGAGAGGTGGCAGTGCACTCCTGCCCTGCTTCCTCTCGCCCCATGATGCCTCCTTACCCAAACTCAGCACCTCGGATCCTCTGTGTGAATGTGGTGACGTGATGAGTGTTCCATCAGGATTTACTGGTAAATAAACCTGGATGTCCTCTGCATAACAGTGAAAATACATGTTATATTTTTTTTTTAATGGGCCCCAGTTGAAACAGGTATAAAGCAAATAAAACCTTGCCTAGAACTGAGTCTTGAGGTACCCCATATTTAAATGGGGCCTTCGTGGAAGAAAAGTGCCCCAGCTAGACAGTAAAACTTTTGTCAGATAGGTAAGACCTAAACCATTTCAGTTCAGTGCCCTTTACCCCAACAGTGTGCTTTGATCATGATACTAAAATGTCATGATCCACTGTGTCAAAAGCAGCCGTGAGATCAAGAATTAAAACAGCAGAAGCTCCAGAATCAACATCATCATCATCATCGGTTTAGCATCCTGTCTTTCCAGGCCTGCCTGGGTTGGACATTGCCTCATGTATGGCCCTTCTCCACATTTGTCTGTCCTGGGCGACCACGGGGTCGAGTTGCATTTTCTTGAGGTCTCTCGCTACCACTTCCTTCCATGTTGTAATTGGCCTTCCTACAGGTCTTCTGCCCTCTACTTCCAAT
>JAOWBL010001725.1:0-14815 GCA_028564865.1 Zenarchopterus dispar
TATATATATATATATATATATATATATATATATATATATATATATATATATATATATATATATATATATTCTTGATGGTATAAATAACATCTAAATGGAATATTTTCCAAAACCTTATCTATATTTGTTTAATGTGATTACACTACCTTGATTACACACAGTCTGTCACAAGCCAACCCTGCTTACTGATTTTTGAAGGAAAAAGGTTCATTATTAGAATTATAAGTTTGCACACTGATAGTGTTGCACACTGTAAAGGCTGTTTCATGACTTTAGAAGAAAACAGTAGAATTTTTAAAAAATGTACAAAAAGTAGATTTTTTTTATGCAATGTGGATGTTCGCTAATGTGTTTATTTTTTTTCTGTTTATTCTCCCCTTCAAAGGTTCATGCCTGCTGCGCTGGTTTTCCTCATCCTAATTGCCTTCACTAACTACGCTATGATATTCTTCTCCTGCTATGGTCTAAAGAACTACGGCGCCTGGCTCAACAAATACCACAAAGTCGACCTGTGGCTCCACCGTGTGTTGGTTAGTAAAGCAGCTGCTCCGTGGGCTACCTGCTCACAACAGCTGTGTGTGAACTGTGATTGTATCTGAACTGACGTCTCTCATCACCTGAGACTTGTCTGGTGTCTGTTTTGCAGGTTCAGAACGGTGTTGCCATATATGCGACATGGACAACCATTGCATCCTTCGTGAATTTGGATATTGTGCTAATTTATGATACCAACACGTCCAAAGCAGACGCTTCCACGATCTCACTGTCTCTCCTGACTGTTGTGCTGATTGTTTGGTAAGTGGAAATTAGGTTAACACAATATTAGAGTTAAAAATAAAAAGAAACTCAGATTAGGTAAAACATGTTGCATCTTTCATACAGGTTTGTTCTGGAAAACTCTGTCCTTGACAAGCATGTGAGGTTCATCCTCACCATCTACCCGGCTCTGATTTGGGCGCTGACGGGTGTGTTTACCAAAAACTACAATGCTGCAGCTCCCACTCGCAATAATATCTTCATCGGTGAGGAAAAAAAACATATCTCAGATAAGCTCAATCCTTCTGATATCTCAAAAACAGTGTATGCACTAATATAAATATTCTTCTACTTTATCTCCACTTCAGCTGTACTTTTGGGGATAGCCTGTGTTTTGTTTGCCACACGGGTGCTTTTGGTCACCTGGAGGCAAATCAAAAAGCCATTTTACAGGGACGTAAACCCCGACGACATGTCACCGATGGAGATTGCAGACAAGCAGAGGAAGATTTTTAAGTGATCATTTCGTTTACACAAATGACAAACAAGGACTGGATGTTAAACATGGTTTCCAGCAGCTCTTTCATTATCTTTGCAGCAGCTGGTAGTTTCTGTGTGATACATAGTTGTAAATGCTTTGTATGCATTTCTAACACCAGTCCAAATCTAAGTGATCTATATATTTTTTTAACATAATGGCAAAATCCATTTTAAATACTTGTGCTAAGCTGATTATTTGCTGTAAGACAGCTCTGCCCACTGGCATCACCACCAGATTTGAATGTATTTGCTCATTTCAGGTGTATTTTTCACCTCAACATGAGCGCTACTGTGTTCTTTTTGTTGTTTAGATTTCAATGATGCATTATTTGTTGTTTTTTTATTTGACTCTGTTAAAAGTAAATTGTGCTGTGACCTTAGTCTTATGCTTTTGACAAATTATTTGACACAACACAGCTGTACAGTGAAAGAGCACAATTACATCACTGATTTGCTGACTACAAAGTAGAGACAAAATAATAATAATAAAAATGATAACAAAGGCACAAATAATTAATGCTCAAAGATAATGTATAATGTTGATAAATCCACGCATGTATATTTATTTATCCAGAAGGAGAAATTGCCTCATGTTACAGATACACTCAAAGAGAACTTTATAAACATAAAAGAAAATTAATAAATAGAAAAAAATATATCAAAAAATGGCTGGAATGCTAGAAATGACACACATAGTTCTTAAGATACATCAGACTGCTGATGATAAAGTCATAACAGCTGAAATAAATTACACAACATTCATTTGTAAAATATTTTTCATAAAATTTCAAATGAATTGAATAAATTAATATTTTTATTAACCCCTAAAGGGACTGGATAGAAAAATAAACTGAAAAAAAAAATAAAAAGAAAATGAAAGAAGATATAACAAGCCGTTAGAAAGTTCAAAGTTTTCCAGATGGAGAAACATGATTGAAACTTCCAGATGTCTCCATGAATCTACTGTGGCGTAGAGCTTGTTGCCTGGCAACAACTGAGCTGATGATGTCACATGCAGCAACACACATCTTATTAATCTGGCTCATCTGTTTAAACTTCCAACTCCTTGATCTTTGTTTTCTGCTTTGCTAAACAGTTTTACACCCATGTTTTATCTTTATGGTTATAATTTGGCTCAATGACACGGAAATCCTCAAAGATATTAATTTTAGAGTATTGAAATCATCTGTACAGATGAGTATTACATAAAAATGGTAGCTGTTTGATACATTTGAATGTTATTGTATTTATCAGTGACATATCTCTGATATTTAGAATCATTACACCAATCAGTGGATCATGTTTGAGGAGATGAAGTGTTTACAGGATTAGGTTGCTCACACAGAAAAAGTTAGTAATTATTTGCAGGGAGTTACACATCTATGAAGACCTAAGGACTAAAATCATGCCACAAAAAATGCTCCAAGCTGAAGATGGAGACCTGTGACATCAGATTCTTCAAATGGTGCTACATCAAACAGGTGAATGTTGTTTATGTAGATAAACAACATTTAACTGTTGGAAATGGTTGTCAAGCCCTATATGGAAGTAACTTCAAAACTATCACATCAAACTTTACTGTCCAAAGAAATACACCTTAGAGATGTTATCCTTCAAGACAACATCTCTGAAAGGGGCCTCTGTGCATTTTTGACTGAAATGAAAAAGAAAAAAGAAAACAAGCAACAATGACGACTCTGCACTGTTATATTCCTGAATACATGTTTTCAAAAAACCATTAGATAAATCACAAGTCACATACTTCAGCTCTTGGTATCCTCAAACCAAACGTATTTTCAGTACCACAAAAAGCAATGACAGCCTTCCATTGTGATAAAAGCTTTACGGTCCAGATTTTTGGGGATATTTGGGTCGTAAGTCTGACATGCAAAAATTGAAGAAACTTTGAAAATGACAAGGAAAAATGTCAAATATTTGGGGTCCATACATTTGCTACGCTCCGACTCTCATTTGAAGGGTTTCTCATCAAATATTACCTGCCTCTGAGTCACAGGACAGGTGAGCGGGTCATTGATGTGCACGTGACCTCAAGGATTCAGATGTAAATGCCCAACAACAGCTGATAAGCCTGAACTCGTCACCAGTAGTTAGAGCTGAATAAAGCATTCAGATGACAAGTGAAACATCTCCTAGACTCAGCAAGGTTGATAATAATGCTTACTATTGTTTTATGATCCTCTGCACTCTGACAGAAATGTATATAGAAGATAAGAAATGCACGTGAGACTCAGAGTTTGCTGTTACTCAACAGCAGCTGTTCATTATAACAGGCTGTCCCTCCCGCCGTCTCCATACTTACTTCTCCTCTTCACATCAGTGTCCAGGTTCACATAAAAAGGGCCGATACAAGGTATGTTGTGGCTGGTCTTATTTCCGTATTGATTTAGTCTGAATCACGTGGACTGCTTTTGCTAGTGCATATTAACCAGATAAAATGGAGTATCAACAGGTGAAACTGAGAGTAAAGTTATACAAGTTGCTTTTTAACTAGAGTTAAGATTCTCACCTGCCATCAGATTTTGTTTTTCTTTTTCACTTTAGAAAACAAACATCATAATTGTTAAAGCTAAAGGGACTGAAATGTCTCTCTTGATGAAACCTCAACTCATTTCTTTGAACAAAACACTCATAAAATGCAAATGAAAGATTTAAGGATTGACTTACAGTTTTTTTTAATGCATCATAGATATTCTTTGAGAGGATATATGCATGATCTACAACTAAAAAATGTTTTTTTTTCTTTGTTTACGAATGCAGAGGAGCACTATGGGAAAACACAGCTATGGGCGCCTTGCTACCATTGTGCTGTCTGTTGTCGGCTTTGCAATAAGTTTGGTGTTTAACGGGCTGTCTGTGGTTGGAGTTGGCAAGTTGAATCATCGCCCATCTCTTTCTTTTGTTATCTAGCAAAGGATATTAAAAAAGAAAAATATAAATGTAGACTTCAGGGTTACAAATACAAATGTGAGTCTATATGTCACTTTCTCTGCAGTCTGACTCCATTTTTGCATGTTGTTTTTGCAGGTCCCTATCAAACCACTACAGCCAATGTGTCTGCTGTGTTTGACACGCAGCTCACGCCCTCAGGGTGGACCTTTAACATCTGGAGCGTCATCTACATCTGGCTGACAGCGATGATTATCTACATTGTAGCGGGTCTTTGCAGAAAGTTGTCCACATTCTTTATTTTTCACATTTAAAGCAGAAATCACATGTTCATAAGAACAGATGTAGAGCATGTGTCTCTCATGAGCATGAGTATCTGGAAATGAATTATTTTGTAGCTCTAAAGCTGTTTCCACACTCTCCCACTCACTGACTGATCCCGTGCATGTGTTGCAGGAACGGATATGGATATGTTTACTGCAGCCCTGCGGTGCTACCTTACGGCTTCTTCGTTAGCTGGTGTCTTAATCTGTGTTTCAATGTTGCTTGGCTTCTTGTGTGGGACAGAGGGTGAGCTTTCACATAGAGCTTTTAAATGGTTTCTGTGATGATATAAAGAAATAAAAATAAAACAAAAAACAAAACAGTAGGACAAACATGCCATTTAATCATACATTTAAATATGTATTTCCTTTGTAAAGAATTATGATTGCTGCACTGGTTCTGCTCATCTTGGTCATTTGCACAAACTACTCCATGACGTTCTTCATCTGCCATGGACTTCACGTTTATGGAGCTTGGCTCAAAAAATACCACAACGTCGATCTGTGGCTCCTTCGGGTGCTGGTTAGTGTTTGTAATAGGGTTGAAGTACGTAGTTTTGACCAAGAAAAATGTTTTCTGAAGCTCTTTAAATCTGCATTTTAGGTTCAGAATGGAGTGATGATATACACGACATGGACAACCATAGCAACGCTCATCAACCTGACCATTGTGCTGACATATGATGCTGAGATGTCCCCAACAGATGCTGCCACCCTCTCATATTCTCTGTTGACCGTGTTGTTGTTGGTATGGTGAGTGTACTTCCTTTTTTCAGTTTCAGAGCATCTTAATGTTGCAATATCACTTCAGACTGGCTGTGTGTGTGTGTGTGTGTGTGTGTGTGTGTGTGTGTGTGTGTGTGTGTGTGTGTGTGTGTGTGTGTGTGTGTGGGCATATCAGAAGAAAGTTCATGTGTCATTCCTGTGTCACGTGCACCTTTACTGGGAGAAAATGATAATACACAGGACATGTTGGATGGTGCCCTCTATAACTACGTGGTCAGAAGTGGTATTGCTACATAAAGGGGCTTTAAAAAGTCAACAAAAACGATCGTTAAATTCTGAAGCAATTTGTTCACAGGTTTGTTTTGGAAAACTTTGTTCTTGATAAACACGTGCGGTACATCTGCATCATCTATCCTGTTGTTATCTGGGCCCTGTCTGGAAACTTGGACAAAAATTTTGACTCTAACTCACCCAGCCGCAATGGCATCTTCATCGGTAAGACCCAGAGAAGTCCACATGTGCAGTATCAGATAAGATACATCTATGGGTTTCCTTTTGGTGCTGATAAAATTCTGTGTAACAGCTGTATTTTCATTAACATCTTTCTCAGCTGTGCTGCTGGCTGTAGCATCTATGCTGTTTGTCATCCGGATTATTTTGGTGGTTTGGAGACACATCAAACAGCCACTTTATGAAGACGTCGATCCTGAAGCCTTGGAAGCAATGGAGACAGCTGAGAAGCAGAAGAAGATATTCCACTAGACGTTGTCATATTTGAGCTCAGAATTCATCTTTGAATCTGTATTAGTTAATGTGATCCCCAAGGTGCCCATTTCACACACCGAAGTCTCCTCAGGCTATACTATAAATCCTATGGAGGCCCTCAACATATTTCTTACTTTTTAGTTGCTTTGATGAAAAGTGCCTGTTAAGCAAATGTAATGGAACTGCTTGTTTGCACTTATGACACAATTGTCTGTTGTATGGAAAACATTTTTAAAAGCTCTATCACTTTTATACTCCAGATTAATTTGTCTTTCATTGATAGTGGTTATTATTATTATTATTATTATTAAATCTTGGACTGACAAATCTATGAACATTTGTGGGTTTTTACTAACATCATGATAGAACTCAGCTTATTTATGTTTTTGAGGCAGATATTTAATATAAGAAACAGTAATGCATTGAATCAATATTTTGTATGTGACTTCTATATTTTGTCCCTTTTGTTGTCAGATTTCTTAACAATGTGAAGTTAACATTAGAATGTTTAACTGAAAAATATTGCCATGAAACTTTAACTTTTAGGTATTTATATTAAGATAACTATAATTCTCTATATATTTATTTTGAATTGATTAAATGTGATTAAATGTTTAAACTATTTATCTCCTAGAATTTGAATTCATTTGATTTAATTTAGTGACATTTCCATAACATAAATGCAAATATTAGATTGCACTAGTTTCATGATTCTTCCACTTCTTTTTTTTTTCTTTTTTTTTTTTTTAAACATATTCTGGTTAATGGGTTTTTGGTATCAATATTAATGACCTCACAAAGTAGACACAATCCAGGGAAAAATACAATGTTCTTTGACATGCAATCATAATTAAAACAGGCAGTGAAGGCAAATAAAAGTGGAAAGTGTGGAAATGCTATTAAGAAGAGATTTCTGGGTCAGAGTATGGAAGCAATTCATAGAAAACAACCTACTATGTAGATTAAAAATTCTAACTCACACATATCAATCCCAAATTCAAAATACTGAAACAATATTCTCTTCAAAATTATCTATAATTATACTATAATACAGAATTAACTAAGCATACAAACATTTTCAATTGAGAAAATTGGGTTACGAGCCCTGAATAGTTTTAAACAGGAAGTGAGTTTGGAATAGATCGTTTTCCTCTATCTCGTAGGGAAACGTTACATTTTATGCACATCAAAATTCCCCGAAAATCCAAAGACTGTATATAATTATGAAATCGAAAGTCTCCATGCACTTGTCATATTGAACTGTAGGTGGCAGTGGAACAACCGCCAATTCCGCAGATGAAGAAGAAGATCGTGTCCCAGTTGGTCATTGTCTTACAACACACAAAAATAACCTGAGTATGATCTTTCAGGCAGCCCATCCGTCACAAATCAAGATTTTACATCCCTACTATTATTAAAAGAAACAAATGAAAGCATTTTAAAAAATACAAGTAAGGCAAAAACTATATATTATTTTGGAAATTTGGGTTTTTCGCTTTTTAAAAGGAGACGGCTGTGGGTCGACGTTCATTAGAAAGTCTAAACAGTGTACTACACTTACTACCTGTAAGACATGACACAGGGCATAAATTTCAATGCCAAGGAGCGCGCGGGTTATTTACAAATAGTTAACAGCGCCATTGTTATGCTACCATTAGCTTCATACCAATTTCATTAAATATAATTTCCACTGTCATTTGTGTTTTTTGTGCTCAATCATAACTCGATTAATACAGAGTAAATTCACATAAATGCATTCTGGGGGAGCTGAGCACGTAAACAACAGTCGTAAAGGAAATGAAAGCTAACGTTTGCTAACTGAGTCGCCGTTTAATGTCAGCCATGGAGAGAAAATTCTCAGCTCTGGTGAGTTACGACCCTTTTTTTGTTGTTCATATCTTCCATTGTGCATCTGCAGGAGAGCTCAATTTTGAATTAGGATCTATTGGCCTTTATTCAACCCTTCATGCGACTATATTCAGTCCAGCCGTAGATAGGACCCCTGTATTAATCTTCATATCACAGCGAGCAATATAAATAAATGTTCATAGTTGTTTAGAGGTACTTAAAGAGCTGCCGTTCATGCTTAACAGGTTTTAGTCAGCCGAAAATTTCTTAAAACGTCCAGTGTAACTCCAAATGCTGGGACTTGTATTTTGTATCTCAAATTCTCCCTCAGAAATCGTGATCAGTGTTGTCCGTAAGTTTTATACCATTTTATATTTACATGGTACTCTAGTTGGAAATGCGGGTGGCTGTTATCCTTGATCGTCTGATATGAAGGCATTTAAGAGCAGAAGTTGTCTATGAACCATAACTCATCAGGTAGTACTACGCGAACAGCTTACCATGTTCAATATTAGTGTCACATAAACTGACAAACCATAATTCAACAAATAAAATCGTTCAAAATATGTGATAGCATGTAAATATTAAGAAAACCCTGTGATTTAATTTTTCAAACCTCTTATATACGAAATAGTGAGTTAAAAACTTTAACAGTGGCTGACAATTCTAAATAAATAAGTAACTCTGCTCTTACTATACCGTTTTGTCTTTTTGTTTTTGTTTTCCCCACCACTTGGCTGCAAGCACACATACACGTTCATCTGGTCTTTGCCAGGTGTCAAAATGAGGCAAATACAGACTCAGATAAAGGAAAGCACATGACATAGTGCACATAGTGTTTTTTTTCATTATTTATTAAAAGGAGTTCAGTGGGAATACAGACTCAACATGTGAAAACACACTGTTGTTTATGTGGCTTGCAGAACCACTTTAAGCTGCATTAACTTGAAACAGTGTTTTTTTTTTTTTTTTTTCTCTCTATAGTATGTCTGTCTTTCACATCCAGCCAGGCTTCTGTGCAATAGTGCTTTGGAACTTATTTCATTTCTTTGCAGGTATTTGCAGCTTTGCTTGGGATCAGCACTCTGCTGTATGACCCAAATTTAGTCAGTTTTTAGCAGGCCTTTTTAGATGGCCTTCACATTTAACTCCACAATACTTTTCTATACAGTTCATAGATGACTCGCTCAATGACTGCAAAGTTTTCAGGTCCTGTAGCTGTAAAACGAGCCCAAAAAAACACACACAACACAGTTCTTGATGGATTGTATGAGGTGTTTGTGCTGATGTACTGTGGTTGCATTGCACTGAATATTATGAAATATAGCAAAATATCTCCATGACGATCATGTTTGTTTATCAAAAAGTCATTTTAATAAGCTTTGGGTTTGTTTGGATACAGTTTTATAAACTTAATCTGTACTGCCATTTTTATATTAGAAAAAAGAGGTTTTCCCTGGCTGGCATATGTTTCACTGTGAAACAATGGACTCCAAACTGTTTTGAAAAGGCCTTCAGCTGCTCCCTACATCAACAGCATCAACAATTGCAGACCATCGAAGTGCCAAAGCTTCTCCTTTTATATACACTGTCACATTTAATGATCTTCAGTAATTACAACATTGGTTTAGTTCATAGAGGATTGTGGGAGCTCTCTTCAGGACCTAACCTGGATTAATCAGTGGAGGCTTACTGTTTCCATAGTAACAGTAAAGTTGCACCTGATTTTTCACCATTGCTTCTGCGTTTTGGCATAGTTTTTGTTAAATAATAACACAGTATAATATGTCTTACAATTTTTCCTGTTAATATTGTTGAAAATTTTTAAACATGTTGATTTAGCTTGATGATCATTTTGAATAATGTAATATGTAATGATGAAATAATATTGTATATCACTAAAGTAAGTCACTGTGGAATAAAAAGGCCTTTGTTACCACACAGCTGAGTGTCCCATACAGGCTATCTAAGTATTTGTTGATGCATTTAGTTTTCTTAAATCCAAAGTGATAAAAGTAAAGTGCCTGCAGCTAAAAGTTTAATACTATTGTCTTTTCACAGAGGAGACCTAGGAGGAAACTCTGCTATGTTACTGAAAAGGAAAGGTATGATTAGATGTAGTTTTAAATAGTTTTTTTTTTTTCAGGCAGTTAAATGTATTGTTTAAACTGTAAATATAAGAGTTTATCTCTTATATTGGCATTTTGTCCACATCTTTATTGAATATGTATTGCTCTGTAAATTGCCATATATTTGTTTAAATTTGATTTTCATATTTTCTAAATGCTATCCCAATAATTGTCATTATTTTCATAAAATAATGTAATGTTATGGATTTATTTATTTTGAATTATTTTTGTGGAGTTTTTAAAGTTTCATATACATTGCTTATGTATTGGTAGCCTATATTGTGCATGACATTTATTTCAAGCTGAATCTTTGTCTTTTTTTTTTTTTTTTAGTGCTCCTAAGCAATGGGGAGGGGTTCTCACACTGGAGGATGTTGACAAGATGTTTGATGACATTGGTGGGTCAGCTTCAATGGCTTTATTCATATATATATATATACACACACACACACACACACACACACACACACACACACACACACACACACACACACACACACACACATGAATATGATTTGTTTGTTTGTTTTGCTTTGTTCCACTGTACCACATCTGCTCTTGTTTTTTGCTATTGCAAAAATGCAAATTCCCCACTGTGGGACAAATAAAGGTTTTTCTTCTTTTATATATGGTAGCTAGTTTGAATATTCCATTATGTTAATCTTTACATAATTGTTCTCTTCAGATCCATGCACACCTGATTCACATCCACCACTTCGTTTGCTCCAGAGTTCTGATAGTGAGGCAAACCAGAGTGAAACAAGAATATCTTCGGCACCACTGGACGAACACTCAACGGAAAAACTACAAGAGGCTCAAAATGTATGGAACAATATAGTCAGTACACTGATTTCTTCTAGTATTACACATATATATTCAAAAACTGTCTCAATGGCCTCTCTTATAAACATTAAAATTTTCTTTTGTGTTGTAACTAGTAAAACAGATTATCTGCTTTATAATTAATTTACTTTTTTCAGATTCAGTAACAGTTTCACATCTGAATTTGGGATTTATGTACCGTTCTTGAATGACAGAATGAAAAATTTAAAAAAAGATTGACAGTTTGTGTAGCAGTGCCACTTTGTAATTTGGGGCAGTAAATTACAAAGAAGTTCACTTTTCAGCCACGGTGTAAGACACAGTAAAGTGTGCCTCTAATGATGTAAAGTGGTATTACCAGACGTGTCAGACTATCTTCTCACATCAGCGCACTTTTGTCCATGGCTCTTTTAGCAAAACAGCTGCTCAACACGGGTGATTTGGCAGCCACCTTCTGATGCAGATGGCTCCCTGTGATAGTGTGATAGTATTCCCTCACTGGTTCTTTTGTGCCCAGAAATGTTTTCCATGTTATTTATTTTTTACCTTTGATTGTGTTAGGTCATTGATAGTGATTAGGGGAAGGGGGTGGATGGAAGGATGGGACCGATTTTGTTTTTTACTGTTAAAGCACTTTGTGCTACTTTTTATTGTACAAAAAATGCTATATAAATTAAGTTTGATTTGATATATGCTTCTGTGTGGTCAGAAGTACAATTGGTAAATGGGGTCTTTAGACTTTATTGAATTGGGAATAAATTGTTGAGCTTTCCACGTGCACTGCCTCAAGATATGCAGAAGCCCAGGTCAGCAGAAGTAATACAGCAATACAAAAGCTGTTTTTTGCAGCTTATTCCAAGCAGAGGGAGCATCTTTTTTTTCTATTCACCCAGATTATTTTAATCTGTGGACAGATTAAAAGAGTGATTATTAGGAACAAAGGTAGCGACTTCTACTTTTTTTTTTCATAGTCTGCAGTCGAGTGTTAGGGGCTTAATGTGTGAACTTTGGTGCATTAGGTTAAGATTTGTGGAATCTTTTACTTATTTATTTACGTACCACTCTTTAGGGCCCTGATGCAGATGCCCCACAACCTGCATCTCAGTCACCGAGTCCCAAACTTGACAATGGTAAGATGCTTAAGACTACATGCTACTGAAGGAAAAAAAAGTTCCGTACAGAAGGAGTTATAGTAAATGTTCAGTCATTGTTAGTTAAATGGTTTGTTTAAATGTTTTACCCTTTAAGGTTTACTACTTTTCTTTGTCATAGATATGGGCATCCCTTTTAAAGTACACAGACCTGTAAAGACCTCCAGCCCTATTGAACCAAATACGGGTGCAGTGTGTGCAAACGTGCAGGACAATGAAAAGAATGAAACTGTGTCCCCGATTCTCTTTAAATGTGAAGATGAAGTTGCAGAGGAACCTAACACGGCTCCTGTGCCAACCAAGAAGCCCTGCTCAAATGGAAAGATCACAGTAGGGTAGGAACATTCATCTGATATTGATTTTTTTTTTTTTTTGTCTTAAATCAGGTGTTTGGAAATATTTTCTAGGCTTACTCTTTTCACTGTGGATTATTTTTAAAGTGTGACAACTCTGCTTATCTCTAGAAGTCATGGTAGTCAACTGGAGTTTCCTCGTTGCATAGTTGTTTTAACTAAGTTATCTAGTCTGAAAGAAGCATCAGAAGCAGTACAGTAAGTTTTTTTTAATACTCAATATTGTATTACACACAATGTAATACAGTGTTGTGATCATATATCATATCATATATATCATATTAGCATTTTTGATGTTCTCAGCTTCATTTGCAACAGTTTTATAAGCAGAAATATGCCCACAGCCTCAGTCAGAAAAGCAGCTTTGCATTTATTACAACATATTGTTACATTGTTTATAGATGTTTCAATGTATTAATTTCTTACAGTATTCTTTTAAAAAAAATTTATTATTTATTTATGTTTAATAGCAGGCATGAAAATACAAAGCCACCTGTTGCAGAAGTGAGTCAGGAACCTGAACTTTCAGCAAGTAGGAAAAACTTAGAAGCTGCTCAGAGACAGCCAGCTGCAGGGACGTCCTCATGTGTGGGAAAAGACAGGACACCTTTTCTGGAGAAGCTCAAACAAGCTGTACAGTCAAAACCAATATGGTGAGTTCAGATAAGAGCATGTCTTACCAATTTAAGACTACATGAGCTCACCCAACCTAAAACATATTGATGTCATAACTTCATTATTAATCCTGTTGTTCTTTTTTAAAGAACAATGAATAATTCACTTACTGTGTCTTTTCAAGTACCAGGAAGTCACCTGTCAAAGTGCCTCCCCCTCCTCCTCCGCCTGAGCCAGAGGATGATTTTCTTATTCTGGAAGATGATGCTTCTTTTAAATTTTCCATCCCTGTTAAAAGTAACACAAGTAAGAGACGAAGGCTAAGCAAGACGTCCAGCACTGACAAAGAGAGCTCATTAGACAAGAAGACAAAAAATAAGCCACCAGAGAGTCCACAAGAAAGGCAAGAACTGGAAAAGATCAATAGCAAAGAGGGAGACCAGGCCATCAGTCCAAAAATTAAGAAGAAAGAGAAAGAGAAGAACCATGACGTGATGACTTCAGGAGATGTTGAGCATGATTTACTCAGTCCGCTAGATCCTCCTCCAGGTGACCTGTCTGATGAACAAAACCTGAACAAAAAGAAGCAGCGGAAGAATGTGTCATCAAAAGAGAAAAACCAGGTAAAAAATCAACCTAAATACATACCCGATGAGGTAACTGAAAAAGAAAAACTCTTGCGTAAAACAGAACCAAAAACACGCAAAACCCCCACAAAGAGGAAGACTTCAAAAGAAAAGAAAAAGTCCACCAAGACAACCAAGGTTAATGCATTAAAGAAGACGACAGAACAGGTCCAGGAGCCTGATGCTGTGAATGAGGTGACACGTGGTGACACTGTTAGGGAACAAAGTCAGGATCAGAGGAGCAAGGAGTCCCCAGAGACTGAAGATCTGGATTCATTTACAGGTAAACTCTTGTACTATGTTTTACCTTTGTTTTCCATCCAAGAAGTTTAATAACATATAATTTTTAAGGTGATTTTTAAGTCTTACATACATGTTTAGGTACAGCATGAGTGTCAGTGTTTGTCTATGTGTTCTGACTTTGATAGATTAGTTTTCCTGTGCAGGCTGTAGCCAACCTTTCAGGGTGTCAGCTGGGACAGATTCCAGCCTGCTGTGAACAGCAGACGACGATTTTAAGGATCAAAGCTAAACATTACAAGGGTATTGTGCTGCAAGGAAGAGCTCAGCTTCTTCTTTTAGAGTTTTTGTGTTTGCCTTCAAGCTTGTAGCAAACGTTCACGACAGGTCTACTGTCTACGGGAAGCTCAGTGTCATTATAGTGAAGTGCAAGCATATTTACAACTTATTTACATTTTTAATTTGTTAAACCAACCCTTCATTTTATGATTATTAATTCTGGTCAAGGCCATTTTAAAGCACTGAAAAATTCTCATCATAAATTATTCATTGTCATGGTGGCCTTTTCTAATTACTAGTGAAGACTGGGGAACAAGTTTAAATCGTGTTGATTAAACAGGTAAAAGGTGTCTGGTTGACTTTACCATAAATCAGTAATTCATAAGGGATTTTTGTAAAAAAAAAAAAAAAAAGTCACGTCAATAGATTACATCAATCCTCGAGGAACAGAAAAATAAATTATTCAAATGAATACTTTAAATTCATTAAAAAAAAGGCTCTGCAGCAGCTCGCTGAACAGGAAGGTGAGCATGGAGTATTCATTCAATATAGTTTTTGTTCTTGTCTCACAGTTAAAAAAGCACCTGAAGCAGATCGTAAGACTAAACGAAAACAACACCCAGCTGTACCTAGAGGGAGTTCATCTGAAGATATTCAAGTTCTTGGGAAAAGGAAAAGGAAGCAGACTGGCTCGTGGTGGCTGAGCTCGTCTTTCAGCGCAGAGGAGCCAGAAAT
>JAOWBL010001727.1:0-14813 GCA_028564865.1 Zenarchopterus dispar
TTATTATGTAATATAACTGCTTCACAAAAAAATGATACAAACTTAATGAAGACTATATAAAAATTCATAAAATGACATTTGTGACACCTTGTTGGCATTATAAAATTATTTTAAAATATTAAATGTTCTTTTTCTAAAAAGGTAGCCTAGTGGTTACAGAGGTGGGCTTGTGCATAGAGGACCCACGTTCAATCCCTAGGTTGATAACAGAGGTGAGCCTCTGTGGGCCCCTGAGCATGGCCCCTAACCTCTCTGGAACCCAGTGCTCCCCTGGCACTGTCGCAGCCCACTGCTCCTAGTGTAACCAGTGATGCCGAGGACAAGTTTCAGGGTTTATATATACTGATAAACAAAAAAATCATCATTCTTTAGCCTAGCTGTTAAGTAATTTACACAGGATAACTAACAATACAATTTCACTTGGCAATGATAAAGTATTCAGTAGTTTAATTTATATTAGAATTATTAATTTTTAATCACAAATATGTCATTATAGCACAGAAAAACAAGTTTGTTATTGAAGAAACTGAGAAAATAACATGAAAGAATGAAATGACACTGGTGGATGAGCCAACCAGTGATTCAGGAGCCTCAGATCGAACTCGACTGAACAGATTTCAGCAGTTCCTCCTTCATATTTAGAGAGACAGCTGCCTCCATTTCACATGCCAGTCACTTCAAGGTCGAATGAGGAGTGAAAACCGGAGGTGCGAGGAGACCGCCTCCTTAACCAGGAGACAATGTCGTTACGGTTATGTAACCTTAACGATTGTCGTTACGGTTACATAACCGACGCACGGGACCACTGCTCCAGCCTGAGGAGTCTCCGTTTGCTACGATAGGACCTCTTAGATGGAGGAGCTACGGAGGAAGCTGGGCCTCAACCTTCCGGACTCCAGCTGAAAAAAATGCTGGTTTTATTTAACGCCATAAAGACAAGACGAAGAAAACTTGACCAAAAATTAACGTTTTTCCATATCTGTGATACACCAGCTACGATTCGGCTGGACTTTGTTTATGGAGAAAAACGTTCACAAACACCCGTACACGTTAGGAGTCACCCTGGAGAAAATTAAGGGCTTAAGACACGTCGACGCAGAAAATTCCCGGAAATGAACTGGGACTGTCGGTGCAGAAACACAATTTCGCTACTCTGACGCAACTCTTTAACGGCCAACCATGTTTGAAAAAACCCCGACAAAAACCCCGAGAAAGTGTCCATGACTTTCAGTTTGATGTCGTTTAAGTGCATCTATGTGTTGCTCACGTGCTCCGCACTTGGGGGTGCGCACTCGTACAAAAGCGGGAAAGAAAATAGTAAATAAAAAGCAAAAAAAAAAACACTTACGGATTCGAAGACGAGGCTGATAAATGATATCTGTGCAAGGCGAAGGAGACGAAGCGGCGTCCGACCGACCGATAAGAGAGCAGGAGGCTGCAGGAGGAATAGGAGGAGGAAAAGGACGTGAGAGGGGAGGGCTCGCGTGGACTGGGGGCTGAACTGACGCTGGCCTATTTAAAACAGTTTTGAGCCTGTGTCCTTGATATGATAAAATAAGATAATGGGTTCGGGAGAGGTCAGAGCTGGTTAAAAACCATAAAATATTTCAAGGTTTTCATGTTGTGTCAAAACTGATTCTATCCTTAATCACAGGGCCTCACAATAGTCTCTTCAGAAGGCCCACATTCATGAAACTAAGGAGAAATGTGGGGTTCAAACATTTCAGCCCATTAATGTTCCTTTCTCCAAGGGACCACCAATAGTCACTACAGACTTTCGGAGTTGGAATTCTGAGAATTAAATCTCAGACAGTTGGAAAAACATCCCAACCCAGACTTTACACAAGAACAGGACTGCTACTGCAGCTATGACATTGACTGAGAATTAACACGAGATAGATACTAAAGTGTGTGCAGGTGGAAGCAATTCTCCTCCATCTGATATGAGTTTAATTAACGATGCTCCTCTCTGAATTAATCCAGTATGAACCTCTGCTGGGACCTTCTCATCTGACCAAACATGCTTTCATCAGGTTTCCATGCTGCTGCAGAGTTTCCAGACACATATTCTACCCAGTTTAAATTAACTCATGTCAAATGATTGTAGTTTTACAGTTCAAAACCCCAACTGCAGAGGCATCTTTTTTTGTCATTAATAGCTCTTATCTTGATGTAGCTGAATTCAGAAGGACTTTATCCTGTTAAGTGGAAATTTCACAACCACTGGAGGACTCTCTCCAGACATGTTTATTTCTGGAGAGAGTCATGACTTGATGCCAGCCTCATGTGACTTACATTACATCTGACCTGAATGTTTGCATATTTGCACACTGGATGCAGGCCCTCTTGTTTTTCTCCTGGAACCACCTCCAAGTTCAGCAGAACATCCATTCGTCACATCGGGATCTCGTGCATGACAAACTGGTTCTGATATCAGGAAAGTTTTCTTCCAGGGTTTGTTAAGGTAGCAGGAAGCCGGTGAGATGAAAAATGACACTAACCTTTGCAGGGTTGCACATGTCCCTGATGTGGTTATTGATTACAGTTTTAATCATAGATCACAGACATGAGCCCTTTGTGACACCACCCATAGCTTCCTGAAGAGTTAAGCATCATTTTGTCTTACTGCATTGTACAAAGTTGGTAAGAACTGACATCCCCAGCCCTGGTTAATCCAAAAATGGGAAAATGGGCAGGACAAGCAGGCCTGAAGATGGCTGAAACATACCCAGTTTACTTCCGTCACTGGAAGTTAGAGATTTAAACTCTGCTGAATTATTTAATTCTAATTTATTATGCTAGTGTTGACTCATGTTCATTCTGATCTGTCCAAACATTCTCATTTCAAAACATCTGAAATTAGGATGAGCAGAGCTAAAATGAGGACAAGTAGAGCTAAAATGAGGAATTCCTGAACTGAAATGAGGGGTAGCAGAACTAAATGGAGGACCAGCAGAGCTAAAATGAAGACTATATTAGCTAAAATGAAGACTATCAGAGATAAAATGAGTATTCGTAGAACTAAAATGAGGACTAGCAGAGCTCCACTGGGACCTGTGGTTTTTCGACTGACTGCTACTGGCTGAGCTGAGCAGAAGGCTAGTTGTAGTCAACCATGGTTTGACCAGACCTAGTAGTGTAGGTAACCAGGCAACAGGTACCCGAGCACACAGAGCATGATGTGCTACTTGTTGGCAAGTTTTTCAGTTTCCTGAAAAATTTTTTTTCAAAACAACTTCTTGCTTCCACTAACATTATTTCTGTCTGAATCATAATGATCTGTTAGATCTTTCTTCACAGTCCCAGAAGTGTTTATGAATATACTAAATGCTAAGTAGCTAAAGTGATGACAACTTGCCATTAACTACAGCCAGCTGTCAATTAAAACACTACACCAGAGGTTGGCAGTCCTGGTCCTCGAGGACCGCTGTCCTGCATGTTCTAGATGTTTCAGCAGACCCAAATGTATTTCAACATAGCCAAATATCTTGTCCAGACCTTGATGACAAGCTGATGATGACCGTTAATCTGAATCAGGTGTGTTGATATGAAAAAACATCAAAAATCGGACAGCAGCCCTCAAGGACCAGGATCGTCCAGTCCTGCACTACAACCTTGGACATTTTAACCTTAATGGAAACTGACTCACTTTTGTATCTGGGACCTAGAGGAACTGCATTTCTGGATCCAGACTCTAGTGGTTGGTAGAGTAACTGCAGGTCTAGTGGTCAGCAGAGGAACTGTGATAGTTGGGATGTTGCCATCATGTTGGTTTGGATTCAAAACTACAAAAGTGATGCAGATATAGAAGTGCTGAAACATGCAGATCTTTAAGCAGCTGGTTTAAACTGACCCTCTTGAATCTTCTGGGAGCAGTAAGGGGTTACTTAGTATTACATATTTTTATTCCTTTTTTAAAAACATTTGGCTTCTTCTTTATTAGATAAATGATGGCACAGTGAAAAAAAATCCATGTTGTTCTTCTAAGATTGTATGTATTTAACACTACAACCAGATGGATTTTATTTTATTTTTTGCACTAAAGACACAATTAAAGCAGTGTCAGTCAGTTTGTCACAGGTTGAGCCTCTCCTCTTCCTTCCTCACAGCAGTCAGGAAAATAATCAGAGCTTCAGTTTTGTCAACGATATCAAACATTCCTGCCTCCCAAATGAAGATGATGATGGTGGTGGTGGTGATAGATGCTTTTAGCCAACAGCTGCTTTCTGTCTTCAACCAATGGTTGAGCAGCTGCTGATGCCCTGAAAGCACTCGCCCTCTGGTGGAGTGGGAGTAAAGGGATGGAGTGATTTGATTGGGCAGCAGACGAAGGCGGGGCTAACAGGCTCTTTCATAACTTTAAACATTCATCATGTGTTTACAGCAACTGAGGTCAGGAGGTGGAGTCACCTTTAGCATAATTCTAACAGCTTCAAGAGATCAATGCTGTTTTTTGTTTGATGACGGCTTTTTTTAATCATTTACATCATTTTTAAAATTATTCATCAGTTTTCACATTTTAAATTTGTAATTTACATCTGCTACTTTTCCTCTTTAATCTGGAGCATATGTCATCTTTCTCTTCCCACAAAGACCTGGAGCAGTGAAATAATGGAGGACCGATATATGAAAACCGTCTTGTACTTAGCAGCAGACTTGCTGAAGTTGGGCTCAAGCCTGTCAAGATGGTAGAAGTTAGTTTAAAAGGTCCTCCACACTTCCAAGTCTGCTGTCCCACAGGTGGCAGATGTTTTTCTGTGCCAGAATACCTGATTCAAATGAAAATGTGTGTTGGATCAGGAAACATCTAAAACAGAAATGACCAAAACCCATCCTCAACGGCTGCTGTCTTTCATATTTTGGATGTTTCACTGTTTTATTACACTTGATTCAAATCAAAGTGTCATTAACACATATGCAGATTTTAATGATAAACTGATTGTGCAGACATGCAGTTCTTCTACTGACCACTAGGGTCTGGATCCAGACCTGCAGTTCCTCTTCTGACCATTAATTAGAGTCTGGATCCAACAGTGAGTTAATCTCCATTGCCATCCATGTTAAAATGTTCAACTTTACAGAAGAAATAAACATATTTAGAGTCTGGAAGAAAAACAGCTTTGGTGTCTATAGTTAGATTACATCCATGATAAATGTACTGGAAAAAACATTTATGCAGCTCATCAGGATAAATTAAATAAAGCAGCAATGTTATGTATTAATTAAGGGTGGGGTCTTTTCATTGGTGCTCAGCATAGTCAATCTGCAGCTATCACCAGTATTGTAATTAGCACTGTGTGAACTCCTGATCTTGTGTTGTTATTTTTACTAACAGAACACAGTGACTGTTTGTGGGTTGGTCTGGAAAAGTCTGAGGATGAAGCCTATGCTGGATTCACATAGCAGTGTTGCATCTGTCATCTTCATTTGTCTCCATAGACATCCTCTGTTGCTGAAATGAATTGTGGGTTGTGTGGTGCTAGCTTTGCCGTTGTCAAAATTAGGAGGATCTTCAGCTTTTCCCGCTTCAGCGCATGCATCAGCCAATCAGGTTACAGGTATGCAGGTCTAGCCAATGAAGTTGTATAGGAGGCGGTCAAAAACAAAAGCGGATGTTTTGTACCCACATTGGAGGACAGTGGATGGAAACTCATCATCGCTGTCTTCAACCATGAAATTCACCTCTCTGCCTGAACTTCTGACAAACAGAACAAGGGCTGGCACATCACCTGTAATAAGCAAAGATAATCCCAGCTCCTGAAGACAGCACTGACCAGAAGCGTCAGACATGCCCTCCCATGTGTGCTGCTCTGATAGCCTTTGACACTTTAGCAGCTGTCCAGCTATGACAAGTCTGCAGACTGTGGCATAGACTAGAGACCAGTGACCTCCACGGAGCACCTGGCCCTGACACGTTTCAAAATGGTGGTGCTCCAATGGAGTCTGCAGCCAGATGTTTTTAGTCCACCCAGCTGGAGGTGGATCTAAAATTTGTGAAACCATGGAGGTTAGTATAACACACAATTTTTAGTTTTTGCCTTGTTTTGTGTTCATGAAATAATGGGATATCGATAACAGTTGTGGTTCATCTGAGATCGTGGTTGTCTCATTCTAAAATCCACTTCAATCAGATGATTTTTATTAAGTTTTTGCCCAGAATGATATTCTTTAGGTAAAAGAGGTGGTCGTCACTGTGGTGTCTGGGTTAAACTGTCTGGGCAGGTTTCAGAAGGATAGAGTTTGCTTCATAGAATCATCCAGCAGACCTCTGCTCGGGCCTCTGGTATTTACAGTAAACTGACTTCTTGTGCTGATTTCTTGCAGCATGACTGCGAGCTGATGGTTAGTTGTTACTGCTAATATCAAAGTGACGTGATCTGTGGGTGCAGGTGCAGGTGCAAGTCCAAGGACATGCTGGAAGGTGACCTAACCTGGTCACTTTCCTCCTGCTTGGACAAAAACCAGCTGACCTGGCTCCAGTCCAATCAGGCATCAGCAGGTCCATTCAGCTGTGGGACTGAGAGTGGACAAAGACCTCTGTTGTGTTTTTGTCTTCTGGTGACAATATCTTGCAGCTGGAGGGTGCAGCATGGTCACCTGGACCAGGTCTGCTGTTGGACAAGTCTGGTCACCTATACAACTGTAGATCAGTAACCAAGAGGAGGCTTTCCAGTTGGGAAATGAAAGGAACACATCTGCAGGTTCATCAAACAACTTCAACTGACTGTCAGCTGCCATGCTTTACTTCATTTATCCACTTCAGATCAACACCAACCTTTAATCAGCATTAGTTTTTAATTATTATAATCATTATTCATTAAAAAAAAAGCTAAAAATATAATATGGCCAATACTGACTCCCTCAGACTGAAGAAACATCTGGAGGAAGAATTGGCCAAAATAAAGAAGTAAATAACTTGTTTTTCCCTAAATCAAAGGGAATGGGGAATGTAAATACATTCCCCATGGTTTCTTTGATTTAGGTTGTGGAAGCAAGCATGCCAGATTTTAGGTAACTGTCTTCTCCTGTTGGGAACTTTATCAGTTTGAGCTGCTACAGAACTCTCCCTCTGTGGACGAGGGACCTCTACAACCAACTGTTCCAGGGGAGAGTGAGAGGGAGCGTTCATGCTTCAGCCTTTGTTCCTGCCGCCACAGTTGGAGGGTACCATCAACAGCAGCCAGTGTTCCGGGCCACATGGTCCACATGGGGGTGGGGGGTTGATGTGCTCTGAGGACTTTGTCAGGCCTGTGGATCCTGTAAGAGCTGAGTGGAAAATCACACCATCCAGGAACACCACACAGAACAAACTTTCCATGCAGCCATGTGCAAAAGTTTTTCACCCTCTTTAAATCTTATGATTTTAATTGTGCAAAAACATAATTAAAATAATCTATAACTCATCAGACAACTTTTTTTTTTTACAGTTATTTAGATTTTTTTTAAAAAAGCCGGGAAGATGAAAGAAAGACCTTTAGCAATACTAAGTACCTCCTTTCTGCTTTCATGAGATTTTAGAGGGTATTTCTAATCACCATCATCGATTAAATGATCATCATCATTGATGACCTGATCACCATCATTGATGAACCAATCATCAACTGGTGAGCAGACCTCCAGAAAAGCATGTGTTTGGGCTGATTGCTTAGCTTTCAAGTGTAAACACCTGGATGTATCAGCGTACACCAGGGGTCTTCAATTCCAGTCCTAAAGGTCCACTCCTGCAGGTTGTAGATGCTCCCCAGCTCAAACATGATTTACACCAGCGGGTCAATACCACACTGGTGAACATCCTGGAGATGGAAATTGATTCTTTTAAATAAGGTGTGTTAGAGTTGGGAAGGACCGAAACTGAAGAACCCTTAAGTCTTTGCTCACTTTATGAACTTTGAGACATATCTGGCCCACATAACACTTATCAGCATCCAAATGTGCTGGTTCTCTAGGAACAGTCTTAGAGAAGCAGCTGATGCTGAACAATTTTGAGTGTGAACAGAATCGACAGAAGTCAACATTTGAAGTAAATCAAAAACAGGCTGACATGTCTCAAAAGCATCCCTTCTTGTCTCTGAATGACTTTGATTAAATGTTTTGATCCATTTAAAAAGCTGATTACTGTACTTTGGCATCAAAATGGCCATTAAAGTTAACACAAGTGGCTTACATTAAAGTAGATGCTTAACTGAAGCTCTTGACATGCCAACAATGTCATTTTGGTGATAAGTGTAGATGTGATCCCCACTGACAAACTGAGGTCATTTTTACTTTGTAAATGTACAAAAAGTGTATGGAAAGGATTTTACATCAGTCAGTGTTTATTTATGAGAAACCCACAGCTGAAGGATCTGTATGAGGTGGATGGGAAGAGGGAGGTCTTCTTCATTGTCCTCACAACTTGAATCTGGATCAGTAGCAGTTAGTGGATGGATGGTGTCTCTTTGACCTTCATTTACTCCATCCTGGTGATCTCCTCAGTTTTTCTCTGCTGCTGTAATCTCATGTGTGAGCTTTATTTTGGGAGGATATTTATTCAAATACACATTTTTAGTTGCTGAGATAAATTCCTTTTAGATATTGTGTCATTTTATAGCAGGAAGTTGTAAATGAAGCCTCATTAGGAAGCAGATATGAGTTTCCTTCATGATCAGGAACCTTCCCTGTAACTTCTCAGACTTGAAGGAAATGTGTAGATGAACATTCTCGTGTTTCTATCAGACATTTACAGTGAGGATGATCTACTCTGATTCTAATGTTCATGTGTCATGGTGACCTCAGTCACATTTCAGACTAATGTAAGGTTTGATCCACCTCAGTGGAACGAACACTACCATCATTAGACCCCATTTACAGTCCATAGAGTTTATGAGATGATGCTGTCTTCCGCTGAACATAGGGTCCATCTATATGTCTGCAGGAAGAGGCCCAAAGAGGTCATGGGGAATGGAGTCTATTAACACATCAGGTTGGTTGAATAAAACATCAGCAGCTGTGCTGGCGTCCTCCTTCTTATTGATCTCTGCTGTAATTTCAACACTCAGTCCATGGACGGGTTGGTTTCAGAGATCTGGGTCATTCTCTGATGATGGAATTGAGCTTTTATCTTCAGCTCTCACTCAAACGGAGATGGGCAGCAGCATGATTTACTGATGACCACTGTGTACCTGCACTTGGAGGGCTTTCCTGCAGGGTTTGTTTGTTTTTAAGGCTGATTCATTTCCTATAAAACAAGCTTCTGAGACAGAAACCATTCACAAGTGAACCATTTTATTTCATGTTTATTTCATCATCCTATTGGAGTGAAAGAATGGGGGAAAAAGAGCAACATATCAAGTTCTGTTATTTATTTCAGTTTTAAATCAGAGGAGGTTGCAGCAGATTTATGAACCACAGATATTTTAAGCTTTTGTCATCAGCTTCATTTAATCTCTTAATATTGTAATTTTAATGTTAAATTTCAGACATGCAACACAGAAAAAAAAGTTAACAAACATTATTCTGACCGTAAATATGATTTGGTCCTTTTTCTCTCATGCACACACAGACATACACACATACACACATATTTTATGTATAAATTCATTAAATTAAATGCAACATTTTGTTAAATCGCACAGTTACAAAACATAGTTCCAGGTTCTTGTGTGGTTACACAAAATCCCTCTGCAGCACCTTGGTATTTTGCTGCACTCTGTTTTGTTTGTTTTTGTACATGAATACTGTGTCAGCATTCTCTTACACCCATGAAGAGCTCCTAAACATTAGATCCATTACTTCCACTGATTTATCACCAGTTTTTTATCATCTGCAGCAGAGTTTTTTTGGCTAAAAGACTGAGATGCCACAAAAGAGGAACGTGAGCCAGGGCCCTCATGCAATTGCACAGGCGTGGACTACTGTGGCAGAAGTTTTATTACAAAAGCACAACAACCGGTGGCTATGTAGTTTAAGAATGTATTATCAATGCTGCAGCATGAGAGAGTCAACACACAGCACCCAGGCTGATTGCTGAATCTGAGAGACAATGTAATACAATACCTTATATGGACAGAAGTTAAAAAACAAGAAAAAGGCATTTGCAGGAAAGAGTAGTGTGTGTGTGTGTGTGTGTGTGTGGAGGTAGCACCCACACACTTCCCAAAACATTTTGTTTCTTGTTATCTTACTGATAGTTGCACCAGCATAGTTTCTGTTACCTCTGGCACTCCCAAGCCCTCAGACATATAATTAACTAAGAGCAGATCTCCAGGTCTAACTGCACTCGGACATTCACTCAGCAGGTTCAGCACAGAAACAGGAACAAGGTACTTTTGTCGCGCTATGTTGGTTATAGAATACACACGCATACAGAAGTTTAAACACATACATACATTTTCCATTATATTTCTGCGGTTTTGATTACATTCTAATCAACCACACAAAAATTATATATCAAAAACAAACTTAAGCACAGAGTAAAGATCAGTGGCCTTTCTTCTCCAAAGGAAGATTTGAAAAGGACACATCACTATTCTGTGTTAATTATGCTTCAAAAAAACTCAGTTTCACCTTCATCAGTGATATCAACAGAGGGTCCATTAGTCAATAAGGGCATCTGATACCAGGGAGGGCTCTATTCCTTCGACAGTGCTGTGGTAATAAGGTGGTTAATAAGAATGCATAGGCAGGGAATCAAACAGCATCTGCAACAAGTGAGAATGGGAGCAAACAGAGTAAGGGATATCATGGCAGAAATAAAGAAGGCCTTATACCTTATAACTATACTTATACAGCTGAAGGTGTTGGTAAATCAATCTCTAATAAAATGATCAACATAATTTATACGGTCTACATTCTTACTAGGGGTGATCCATATAAGAATGGATTCAAAGCCATTCGCTACAGGATTGGCCCAATTTATACCTGTCAGGAACACCTCGAGGTCTGTATGTAAGTGGGGCTCATGGGGTCAACTTGGCATAGTGGAGATCTCTTATGGTAAGAACCAGAGGATTCACAATACCTGAGCTAATGATCTGGGCCCCGAAAAAAGAAATGTTTCATTGGATCTACCCCAGAGGGGAGTCAGATGCATATGAAAATGTGTAACCATGAGGACCTGTGTTCCATAACACTTGAGACCAACTTCCACACCATTCTGCATCTGCTTACTGGGATGTCCTCTGAGCGCACACATATAAAAATCATACCCCCTTCAACTGGCCTCTAAGCTCCCACAAATCAATCACCTTACACAGATCAAATTGAGCAACGGTCATCTATCCCTTTCTGGCTTGAATGGTCAATTTGAATGGTCGTTGTTTGAGCCTGTGACTTGTCATCTTGTCCTGGGAGAGAAGTGTCTGTCTTGCTGCTGAAGTGCATAGGCTCTCCCTAGAGTGTCCACCAGAGGGCGAGGGAGAGGATTGTGAAGGAGGTTGCAGCCATGAGGGCCCACAGAGATCTCTCAGAGTTACACATTGTTGCCAAGCAGAGGGTAGACTATCTCTACTGGAGCTGACCTCAGGGATTATTCTGCCTTGTGGCTGGGAGGTCAGCTTACTTGTCTTGCTTATGTGTGTTTTGCAGGGTGTGGTTTGGATAACCTGAGAAAGGCTTCCAGTGGCTGGTGTGGATCCAAGTTGCCCTTTCAGCAACTTTAACAGCAGTGTAGGTCACCAAAAGGACCAGGAATAGGCCTTGCCAAAGTTTGGACTTCCAGTGTTTCCTTCTCAGGTCCTTTTCCAGAACCCAGTCACTGGGCTGAAATGGGTGTAGCAGGCCTTCTGCTGGCCGAGGCAGAGCGTCCTTTACTGCAGCCTGAGCCTGGAAGAGAGCTTTGGAGCGAGTTTGACAATAAACAATCATCACACTGTCACACATTTCGGTAGACATACGTGTCCATTTAGGTGGCTCAGCACCCATGGCTGGTGGACGTCAAAACAAGATTTTTTATGGGCCAGCTTTAGTCTGATTCTGTTTTCGCATGTGCATGTACATCAGAACAACAGGTAGTGCCTTCATTCAAGGGGGACCTGTTTCCTCACAACATTTAGCCAATTTGTTCTTTAATGAGCCATTTGCTCTTTCCACTGGTCCTCTTGACTGAGGATGATATGAGCAGTGTCTGAAGTTGGAAACCCAGTTGGGCTGTCACCTCAGTGAGAGCTTTGTTCACAAAATGGATTCCATTGTCACTGGTGATTTGGCTCCGTTAGGAGAGCCTGTCAGCTTGTTTTGTCAAGAATGCCTCTGTCCATTTTGAACGAGATTGAGCAAAAGAGCTAGTGTAATATGTTATGTTTGAATCAGGCCAGGGTCCAGGGTACCATACTATAGGCTTGTTGTTTAAACTGTTCCTCTTGAAGAGAGTGCAGGTGGAACCAGCGCAAAATGACTATGGACACGTCAGGCCAGTGGGCAGGCTATCAATGAATCAGGGAAGGCTGGACATCTAGCCTCAAAACTGTAGCTGAGATTGAGGAAAGAGCTGGTGTAATATTAGGCATGGGTGAATTAGGCCAGGATTCCAGGCTTCCATGATTTAGGCTTGTTGTTTAAACTGTTCCTCTTGCAGAGAGTGAGGGTGGAACCAGAGTAAAATGACCTCAGGCCACCAATCTATCGTTAAATCAGGAAAGGCTGGACATCGAACTACAGCACTGGGGCTGAGATTGAGGAAAGAGCCCGTGTAATATGAGGCATGGGTGAATGAAATAAGGGTCCAAGCTGCCATGCTCACCCCTTGCTGTATAAGCACTTCCTTTGACTTAGAGTGAGGGAAGTAGAGTAAAATGACCCTGGAAGAGTCAGGCCAGCGGCCAGGCTGTTAATGCATTAGGCCAGGTTTGCAGGCTGAATGTTTTGCCACAAAACTGGGGCTGAGATTCCGGAAAGAGCCGGTTCAATATATGGCATGGTTGAATAAGTCTAGGGTCCAGGCTGCCATGCTATAGGGTTGTTGTTTAAATCCTTATCCCCGAGAGTGAGGTAGGACATGTTGGAAAAACAAGGCTTGGATGACTCAAAGCCAAGGGCTTCGCTTTCTTTGCTCTATCCTTGGTTTTATAGCCACTTCCTGTGCATTTTTTTAATTTCTAGGATACTTGTAAGATGAGGCCTGGACGTACCAGGACTGGGCCCAGGCTGCCAGTCTCATGCCGTCATGTGTAAAATAGGGATGAGAGTGAGGGAGGACATGGTGAAAAAAAAGACTTGGATGACTCAATGCCAAGGCCAACTGATTTAGCTCTGGCCGTAATTTATAGCAACTTCATGGGCCTTTAGAATTTGTAGGAGTCCTGTTAAGATGAGACCTGAGAGAATCCCATTTTGTAAAAAAAAAAAAAAAGAGAGAGAGAGAGAGAGAGAAAGAAAGAATTGCATCCCTCGAAGAGACAATTCCAAATTCTGATTCTCGTCATCAGACTAATTTTAAGTAGCACTCGCCGAGAGAAGCTCATTTTGACCGTCTTTTTACTGCCGTCTTTTTACTGATGCTTGTGCATCAGTCCCGCTTGATAGAAATGCTATTTCAGATACATCTGCAACTAAAAAATTTAAGAAACAAGCCTATATTGATGGAAAACTAAAAATTACTGCAGCCTTTCACCAAAGCAACACATCTTGTTCGGTTCTCATTTTCAGGTGCATTTTTGAGCAGCACTCGCCGAGAGAAGCTCATTTTGACCGTCTTTTTACTGCTGCAT
The DNA here is from genome assembly GCA_028564865.1 of Zenarchopterus dispar. NCBI lineage: Eukaryota > Metazoa > Chordata > Actinopteri > Beloniformes > Zenarchopteridae > Zenarchopterus > Zenarchopterus dispar. The sequence goes on from JAOWBL010001727.1 coordinate 13,686, forward strand.
TTGTATGGCTTGAAAATACTTGTGCATCAGTCCCACTTGATAAAAATTCTATTTCTGATATTTCTGCCACTAATATATGAGAAAAAAAGGCTATAATGATGGAAAATTGAAAATTTCTGCAGCCCTCCACCAAAGCAACACATCTTGTTCTGTTCTCGTTTTCAGGCGCATTTTGAGCATTGCTCGCAGAGAGAAGCTCATTTTGACCGTCTTTTTACTGCTGTATTTGAATGGCTTGAAAATAGTTGTGCATCAGTCCCGCTTGATAAAAATGCTACTTCAGATACATCTGCAACTAAAATATGAAGAAACAATGGTATAATGATGAGGGTCCGGCACAGCAAGTCCTCTTGGACCTGGCCCCGGAAGAGGAGCGGGACCTTGGTGCCACTGGAGCGATGGTTCCGACGGCATTCATCAGAGCCATTCCAGAGGGAAAAGCTGAGCAACCACCGCCGTCAAAATGAAGAAAGCCTGGGCACATTTGCTGCAGACATTCAGTTCCACGTCAGACAGGGTTATCCCTGGTTCTCTGTAGTTGCGCAGGAAGAGTTAGCTCTCCATGTGCAGGAAGAGTTAGCTCTCCTACAAGGACTCATGCTTGAGCAGCTCCGCCAGCCCGTCGGCCTCCAAATGCCCCAGAGATTAGGGGAAGCACTCCAGGAGGCAGAACGTGCCGAGGCCATCCTCTCCACACCGCAGGTGGTGCCCGCCGCTCAACCTTGTGTCTGGATGGCGGACTATGATCAAGAGGAGATGGAGGTCTGCCAGGTCCAGCCACAGATTCTACAGTCTGGGCAGCAACACTCAATGGTACAATGGTGACCACGCCGCTCTTCAGACCGCTCTTACAGGTGTGCCATCAGGACACATGGCACGTGAGTGCCCTGCCCCCGCATCGAGACCCAGGACAACGACGCAGGTGGGAAATGACAATGGGATGACCAGGTGAGGGGGCTGCCATCCCAACCTTCAATACCCCTCCAAGGCCGCTGCACGCTTGTGGGTAGGGTTGCTCTGTATTGTTTCCTGGGGCTGGCATCTTATTACTGGCGTTTCATTCAAGGCTTCACCACCATTGCCAGCCCGCTCCACCGCCTGACCAATAAAGGACAGCCATATAAGTGG
>JAOWBL010001729.1:0-14810 GCA_028564865.1 Zenarchopterus dispar
ACGGTGGTGTAATATAACAAGTTTAAGCAGCTCTCACTGTTAGGAATAAAACGTAGAGGGATGGAGCGACAGTGCAGCCCAGGTTTGATCAAACTTACGTGATACTTCAGCACTTATCGCAAAACTTCAGCGTTCCTGTCTGTGAAACAGTATTTTATGGACCTCGGATCAGTTCAGTGTCACATTTGTGATGACATTGTACTTAAAAAAGGGATCCACATTCATTTTCTTTTCCTCAACAGCTGACTAAATACAGGTATATTTGAGTGTATCTGAGATTGAAGTTGCCCGTCATTTATTTTTCAATCATTTTGTTGTGTGGTAGTAAAGACGTGAGCTTGCTGTCTCTGCATGCCGTTTTAACTAAAAACGAATACAGACATTTTCATTAAAACCTCAAAAAACCATGCTAACCTGCAAAATAAATAGCATATTAAATAAATGGATCAAATAAATTAAAAATGGCACAATACAACTCCTGTAATGACTTTCTCATGATTATATTCCCACTATGTAGTCTAATGTTTTACATATGGTTAGTATTGTTCAGAATTGTTACTGTATTTGCTGCTTTTCAGTGTGACGAAGAGGCTCGTGCCAGAGTCCAGTTCCAGGAGCAGCGTCAGGCCTGGTCTTCACCAGACACAGGTATCATCACTCTGCACGCACAGAAACGTGCATCCATGTTTTTATTGACTCTGTGTGAACTCTGCTACATCCTTATCCACATCTTGCTGCACCTTAAACCGCAACTTGCAGGTTTTTAACCACAATGGTTTAAATCGTAGAAATATGCAGAAAGAACTAATTATTGAAAATATTTCTAAATATTTAGTACAATAACATTTAAAGCTGTTTAAATAATGGGATTTTGAACACCTTAAAGGAGCTATATTATGGAAATTTCACTTTTTCAATTATGTTTGGTATCTGGGGCACCTGTAACACAGTAAAAACGTCCTTTTAAAACCGCGCGGTCTGTGTTGGTTATGTTGCCCCATACAGGACGTGTGGGACAGAATAAGCCATTCAGATTATGACCCCATATCCACATCACACCAGAACTTTGTTACAACTGTTCCACGATTGAATTTTCTTATTTGTACAGCCGTGCTCTGACCACACAGAGCTGCCATATTGTTGTATTTGCAATGCAGCAATAAATGGACTTAAAGTTTAGGACTAGAAGGTACTGAAAGTGCTCAGTTGAGCAACATAAAAATGTTGTACTTCCAGCCATCAGCAGAGGAGCAAAGAGCTCAAACTTCATTTTCAAAGTCGTCCCAGCCGCGGTGAGCAAAAACCTAACTGGACTGCTTCACAAACATGAAGCAATGTGAAGCTGGATTTGCAACTAAACCTGTATTAAAAGATGGATCAATTCCAACTGATCATGATAGCCACAGATAATGACTTTTTTTTTTTTTTAATGTGGTGTATTCATTTGGTCACTGAGCAAAGGCTAACAGCAGATGTGGTGTCCCTCTGTTTATTCTCTTGTGTTGTCTTGTACCTGCCTTCTGAAGCATGTTGTGACTTGTGATTGTGAAAGGTTCTTCATAAGTTTACTTACTAGCCCTATCTGAAACATTTAAGTGTGACAAACATGCAAAAAATAGGAAATCAGGAAGGGGGCAAAAAACTTTTTCACAAAACTGTACGTTGTGAAACAGAAGCAGTAAAGATTGATCCATGGGGTGTTTTGACAAATGCATGTCAACGATAGCTCATTCAGAATACCTCGAGTTGTATTAATTTTGTGGGGAAAAGAATAATATTACATCTTTAAAATGCATACTTAGTTTGTGTGAATTTCACAGCGAGAAATATTGTGTGGATCCTCAAAGGGGTTTTAAGAGATGAAAGATGGAAATACGCACACACATTATTGACCACAGCCTCGTTATTTTGAGCCTGATCGGCATCAGAGAGAGCACAAAAGAACAAGAACTACAAGAAATACAGCAAACATGAGAGAGATGAATCTGGGGTGTGAGGAGGACCAGTAGGGAACTGAGCTGAGCCAGTTTTGACTGAAGTTTTCCACCTCACGGTAGCCTGTAACACACCTGGAGGTCATTTTTAAACGCTTGAGTAGTAAACACAAACTAGTGCTAAATCACCAGCTGGTGGGCTATTAGTCATGTGTATAACAAAGCAGCGCCATGAGATGATGCCAGAAACAACAGAGTAGGAGGGTGAGTCAAGAGGAGAAAAAAAACACACAAATCATTAAACTACAAAAGAAAACTCAGTGCTGTTTCTGTTATGTACAACTTTGTGAATAGCACAACTTGCAAGTTGCACCATGGTCCAACTATGTCTTAACCCTCCAGCAGCCGGTTAAACTTGTGTCAGTTTTAGTTCCCCTGAAAGCATCTGACCTGACCATTATGGCAGCTTCTTTTTCACAGTGAAATAAAATGTTCTATATATGATGGTGTTTGTTTTGTGTCAGATGGACAGAGACGGAGCAGTGAGCGGTCTCCAGGTCACAGACTCAATGTTTCTGCTGGATCCAAAGGTGTGAATCCACCCGCCAGGGTTACCGCCACCCTAACGCAGCCGGGCAGCAACATGGTGTGTCTGAACAGCAGTTTACCTTCAGAGAGCACGGCCACCACCTGTAAGTCACAGAGCTTTGTTGTGGCGTGGGCCCAGGTGTGTTCATGCAACAGAACCACGATCCAATTCAGAACTCTAAGATTGAATGACAAGATGGTCATCAGTCACTGCAACACAACACATTAGAAGGAAAGTAAAAAAAAAAAACAAGAATAAAGATTTCTGAAGCAGCGTCCGTTCTTGTTACATGAGCAGTTTAAAGTGTTTTTTATGATGTCGTTTGTTGTTACATTTTTGCATCAGTAACCCTGTATTCTCTCTTTCTTTATATCCTGTCAGTCTCACTGGACCGAGGCAGGACCCAGCTGGACAGCAGCGAGAAAGCCCTGCTGAAGGAAATCAGGGAGCTGAGACAGAAGCTAGCAGCCCGAGCCCGAGAGAGCAGCTCGGCCTCCTCACAGTCTGTCCACATGCCATCCCCTGTCTCCCAGTGACCATGAGCTGCCCCGAGTCATCAGACTCTCAGAAAAACATATTCTTATCTCGATATGACCAGAACTCAACACAAGCTGTGACTGCAGAGCATACCGGCTCGCTTCTGTCTGTTCAACCCTTTCCAAGCATTTATATCCCATCTTTCCCTCTGCCTTAAACCACTAATGATCGACGGAACAACAGTTAAACTAGTTAGTGCACGTCAGCAGCCACTATCTCGTGAAGACCCTTCTTCTCCATCTGAAACGGGCTCATCGTTTGGGCTTCCTGCTGCTCTTCATGTGTTGGATCCAAGTCAGCTTGACTTCCCTAAGTGGACTCTGTCACGTTCCTTCAAGCAGCTCGTGGTTTTATGTAACAGCCATCACGTCTTTGAGCAGTTGATCTGTAGATGGTGAACATTATATGACCAAAGGACACAGTTGCACTTGTGCACAATACTGTAGATTGTCCAGGTGCCTCTCACTATGTTACGCCTGTATTTCCTCCGTCACTGAGGAGTTAGAGCGATGCGAGGAAGATGTGCTGATGAAGAGTCTGAAGCTCTGTTTTGGGAAACTCTTACTTCTTATTCTCACAAGACTGAAATCCCCAGTTAACATGGTCTACGGCGCATTACATTTGACCTCAGATATAAATAGATCAAAGTCGGTAAAGCAACATCAAACTGTTTTACATCGACTGTGAAGCATTTCTATACTGCAGAAAACATAAGAGGATATAGATCCACTTCAGAAAAAGCCTCAGAGGCTGCTTGACTTCTCCTGCTCGCTCTAATTTTCTTCAGTTTATATTTGGACGGAAATCTTGTAGCCATGGTAACCACAAAAGCAAATGGTTGTCTCTGAAGTTGTTCGTTGTGTGCCTTTTTTTTTTTTCTTTTTTTTTTTGAGGCTGCTGGTGGTCCATTTTTAAGTTTTTATTTGACTGAATTTTATATGATTTGTGTTATTTAAAACCTGTTTTAGATAAAATGAGTTTAAAACTCACTTCGGTTTGTCTCGACTTTCCAGAGGTTTTACTTATGGTATATTTTAAAAGTGAATGAAAATGAAAGTTTAACATCCATATGCGACTGTGACACATTGGATGGGATGGATGATAGTTTTTACAGAAGTGGAGGTTTTTGGCACTTACAGGGATGGAAACACAAGTGAAACACTGGCCCTTCCCAGAAGTTGTTGTGTTTCAGTCTTATTTATTTAAATTCTCCACAATGACAGAAGAAATATAGGTTTTTATATTTTTTTTGTTGTTTTTTTATTTAAAGTAAATAAACTCACCTCTCATTTAGGTAAGTATATTCTTATTTTGACTCGATCAGCTCATCTACGACTCAACCAAACACGTCTATGTGGGCAGGAAAAAAACAGTCACACTATAATAGTTTGATGATCCACCTTCATCTTTGGTTGCAGTACATATTCTCCATGGCATCATTTCAGTAGTTTTATAAAACATCAGAACATTTTGGGATTGTTTTCCATTTATGAAAATGATTTCTTGTGCTCTCTGAGCCACTTTTTCCCATGCTTGTGCCTCCTAGGAAACAAAAAAATTCACTTAGAGTCATCTGTTCATCAGCTGCATTTTTGTTTTAGTTTGAAATCTAATAATTGTCAGCCTTGATCTGAGCAGATGAAACAACCCCAGACCAAAGCACTGCTCCCACTGACACAGTAGACACTAGAGGTGACAGCTGCTTCACTTCATCTGCTGCTCTTCTCACGTCGTCATCTCTGTGGGACAGAGCCAGTCTGGACTACTCGGACCACATGAACTTTTTCCATTTCTCTGGAGTCCAGTCTTCATGTTCCTGAGCAAATTGAAGGCTTTTTCCCAGTTAGCGTGCCTGATAAGTGGTTTTCCTAATAAACAACTGTTTAGCTCCAGTCTCTTGAGTTCTCGCCACACTGCACGAGGAAATTGATCGTACTTTAACTTTTGCCATGAGCTCTTCTGTTAATTTCCTTTGATTAATTGGTCTCTGGCCCCAATCAAGATTTTTTTTTTTATTGATTATATTTTTCCCTCAGATACAATGATTCACCACTATCCTATCAGGTTTTAATAATGTACCGAAGAAATCGTAACCCAGTTTTAATAGATTTACTCATGTCCTTCGTTTTGTTTGCTTGATGCATACAAACAACTGAACTCTTCGAAAGTTGAACATCATCTTCAAAAAATTCTTGCCTCATCAGTTGGAGCTGAATAACTTGTTGCTAGTTGAAAAAATATTTTAATCACTGCAGTGTTACCTTTACCAAACTCTTACACATTTGCTTAGTTTTAGGCTGCAGAGCTTTCCAGGAGGATACTTAGTATGTACTTTATTTCCCCACTGTAACATGTTCCTGAGGGTGATGTGTCAACTTCTAGGAACATGTGTGATGGGTCACTAAGGATCCTGTGTGCCAGTTGGATGCCGCTGAGCCTCCATAGATAATTGTAGGAGAAGGACAGTCCTTTTTGCTGAACACCATCAAGATAGTTTCTACCATGGTGTCAGTTTTCTGACTTAGTCTCAACTGACAGACAAAAAAAAAAAAAAAAGAAGCCATTCCACATCTAATTAGGATTTCCAGCACAGCAGACTGAACTGTAGATGGCTAAGTGGTCCAAAAGCTGGGTCAAAAGTCACAACAAATAAAGTCCAAAGTTTTTTCTGCGGAGTTAGGAAACCAAAAAAGCAACTGTCAGTGCAGATCTTGATAAATCAGACCATTACAGTGGAGCGACAGAAATCACTCCTCAGCATGCTGGAAATTCATGAAGTCCTGAGTGAAGAAAAACTGAAATATTTTGACACAGATTCAGTGTGTGTGTGTGTGTGTGTGTGTGTGTGTGTGTGTGGAGGGAGGCATGGTCAGAAAATCGGTTTATTCATCCCATCAAACACAGGGATCATAATGCTCTGAGGGTGTATTTCTGCAATAGGGCCTGGGCTAGATGAACACAGAGAGTCAAAGCCTTTTCCAGAGTATCTGGGATCTCAGGAATGAAGTTTTCCATTTTGCAAGACACTAGACAGTCACCTGCAGACAACTTGACTGTCCTCATCCCACCTAGCTGTGTTTCAAAATTTCTGCCAGGAATAATAGCAAAAAGGGAAAATACTGACTACCCAAGTCCAATTTTTAATAAATCCAGTGAGAATCCAGTCACTAACTGTTTATTTTATTATACTGCAAGTGGACAAAACCTATCTGTGTCTCCTTGCTGACCTAAACGCAGAAGCCAACAAGCACAGAGCAGATGTACACAAATCATGATGAAGGGCAGTAAACTCACTTTGGTACTGTCACAAAGGATTTTGTGGAGCCATGGTGCACATTTTCTACAAGTTACAAGAAAACACCAGAGATGGAGGCCACCTCTGTCAGTGGTGCTTTGACTAAAAATTAAGTTAAATGTCTATATAAACATATAGGACCGGTTCCTGGCATAAAAGCTCCATGTGGTTTTTAAGGGCCACAACTTCTAAGGGGGGCCCATGATCAAAAGGATCCTACAGTTCAGTTAAATGTATTTAACACATAAACATATTCCACAATACCTTTTTCTTATCCATCCATTCATTTTCTATACCCACTGAATCCATCTACTGGGCCACAGGGGTCTGCTGAAGCCAATCACAGCTCATTGCAGGTGAGAGGCAGGGGAAGAGCCTGGACAGGTCGCCAAGCCATCATAGGGCCACATATACAGACAAACAACCACACACACACCTACGGGGAACCTTCTTGCTGTGAGGCAACTGTGCTAACCACTAAACCACCGTGCTACCCAAAACCCTTTTCTTCTGAAAGTTAATTATTTTTCCAAATAAAGTAAAAGAAATGTTGATAGTTCATTTGTCCACTTGTTAATCCAGTTGGAAGCTGTGTGGGATTTGGTGTTTGCACTGGAGTGTTTTTTAGGCCACCAAAATCCTTGAGCCAGCCCTGTATACATGAGATAGTTGAGTTTCTAATTTTTAATAAATTTACAGAACACTCAAACACACAACAATACAACAAAAAAATGTAATGTCCTCAATATAACTCAAACATAGCGCAGCTTTGTTTGAGTTATATTAATATAGACGAAAGACAGTTTAAGTGAGGATTAAAAGAGTCATTTCTGTAAAACAGACCAGGACTTGTGTCTCTGGTCCTCACTAGTCTGTCTAGGTGTGTCTGCGTTTGGTCCACTGAGCATCCAGGTGTACTTTGATTAGAGCTGAGCTGACAGCCATCCTCAATCCTGTCACTCATTCATTTCTATCCATCCATTCGTCTTTTATTTGAGTTCACCTGCTGTCTCAGGCCCGGTGAATGGGTCCACAACACAACACAACATTCAAACTATTTTGCAGTATCACAAAGGCAAAATAACTTGAATAACTCGTCACAAAGAGGCTTTCGTGAACAGTTCAGTTGCTTACAAATGTTTAGGGTTATTTGTATTTAAACTTGTCTATTTTTCATCTTTACGTTCTCAGTAAAACACTAGAACATTGCTGCCTGTCCTGACCTGTCACATCTCATCACGTGTGAGGAAACCACCACCTTCTCAGCAGGGTGGATCTACCTCCCTGTCCTCACTTGTCTTTCTGTATCGGTTGATCTCTCTCAGACCTGTCACATCCCTCTCTACGTTCTCATGTGCTACCTTTCAACACTCAAGCTTTTGTCATGTTAATTTCTCGAACCAGAAAGTGAGACTTTTACGCTACTTCTGTCAGCCATGGATGCCTCTAACATTGTGTCCACACTGTGGTACAGGAAGACCAAACCTCTGGGGAAGGTGAGGCGGCGGGTTCAAGACCTCCGAATCCATTCTTTCTCGTCTCATGACTTCATGACCAGCAGACCCAGGCTGGACTTGAGCCACAACGAGAGCGCTCGACTTGCAGCTGACCGCCTGCTCAGCGATGGCCTGGAGGGGTACCAGGAGGTGCTGGAGGCAGAGGGAGAAGTGGATTTTCTTTCAGAGCTGGACAAGAATTACATCCTGAATAATGGGAGAGACAGCAGCACAGGTTATATAATGAGCACATACAATTTCATAACAAAATAACCACCAGCCTGGACTCTGATCGGTCACTGACTGGACTTTTTGTTTGTCAAAGACTTGATTCACAGAAATATTTTGCTTTATTTAGATGACGCATGTGCCACATATGAAGAAGACAAAGAGTTTGAAAGTGTATCTGCTGGCTGCTGTTCAGGGTGCTCTTCAGTGTCCGCAAACACTGAATCAACTGTGGAAGTGGTGACCCAGAGCATCCTAAAAGGTACTTAAAGAGTCAGAAAGTTTCATGGATGCAAAGACATCTATGAGTTTAATGATTTCACATTTGCTGACATCTCCAATAATGTTTTTCATCTTCAAGATGTAAAATTGATTGATCCTGTCCTGGATGAGCCTGGTGTTGAGGTGTTTTTCCAGCCTGACCGGAGCGCAGCAGGCATGAAAGACCTGCTCAGACAGTTCATCAGCACAGCAAAACTGGTATGCTGGGAGGTGTGTTTGTGTGTGTGGGACAGCAGGACATTGTACCTGTTCATGTGAGCATCACTGCTATGAAAATGTCAGATACACAGTAATTGTTAATGACAGACCGGGTGTAACAGCGTGTGACTGACTGTCTGCGTGTTTGTGTGTGTGTGTGTGTTTAGGCTCTGGCCATAGTGATGGACACCTTCAGTGACACGGAGCTGCTGTGTGATCTTCTGGAGGCGAGCAGGAAGAGGAATGTGTCCGTTTATCTCCTGCTGGATCATCTCAACCTGAGTGTGTTTCTCAACATGTGGCAGGACCTCAAACTCAACAGCAAAAACTTCCCCGTGAGTCTCTTTTTCACAATCACATGACCCAGGTGAAACCAGATGTCCTTTGACATCCAGGGAGTTTTTTTTCCCCCGTGCAGCCAAACTGCTGGCTCAATGAAAATATGATGAATTTGAAAGAAAATCTCAACGCTCTTTAATTGTTTGAAGAAAAAAAAACTAGACCTGATTCAATCATGCATGTTGATCTTGTGAAAATATATTTATTTGTTTATTTGTATTTCTTTTTATATTGTATATCCTGTTTTACCACCTACTGCGTTGTGTTTTTTTTGTTTTGTTTTGTTTTGTTTTTTTTTTTGCCATTGGAAAAAGGATTACAATTTCAATTTGGTCATTTTCAGGAAGTTGGATCATTTGTTTGTTGTAACTGAAAAACTGAGAATTTCAGTTGTCGCTTCCACAGTCAATACCACTTTTGATCACGTGGGGGCAGTATGTCATAGGAAAGGTTCACAGATCATAACGACCACATGACCAAAAACATACCCATGTTTTTTTCATTTATGCAGCTTCTGTGCTTGACAATAGTTAAATATGATAGTATTCTTCAAAAAAAGTTGAACATGAGCAGTTAGGAAGCCAATATACAACAGCAAACCACAAATAACCCACTTTCATATTTACATGGAAAAAAACTCCTTATTGACCACATTTTCTCTAAGTGAATCTTGAAACTTTACTTTAATTACCTCTGGTTTAATGCATTTGTCCATTTACACTTTTTTTGTCATAATCTGACAAACTGAGCAATACAGCAACAATTAGATGTTTTGTTTGTGTGTGTAGAAACTGTCAGTACGCAGTGTCCATGGACGGACGTACTGTGCAAAGACGGGGAGGAAGCTGACGGGCCAGATTTCTGAGAGTTTCATCATCACTGACTGGACTGAGGTGCTGACTGGTTCATACAGGTGCACGCTCACAAACATACACACATGAGTACACACTCATAAAGCCTTCTAACTGGTGTGTGTCTGTTTCCACTTTCTGTCTCTTCTCGTGTTTGTTGTCTTTTCTCCAGTCACTAATTGTGTGTTTCTTCCCTGCAGTTTCACTTGGCTGTCCTGGCAGGTCCATCGGAGTCTCGCTGTTCTCATCAAGGGCAGCTCAGTCACATCTTTCCTTCAGGAGTTTCACAGACTCTACTCCAGCTCAGAGCCAGTCACCGGCTTTGTCAACTTCATCACTGTGCCACACACTCTTGGTCTTTCCCCCAAATCACATGCAGCTCAGAATACTATCGCTTATGACAGTATGCAGATTTCCAGTAAGACTAAGCCAGTAAGTCTGTGGGATATGGAGGACTGTGAAAACGCTTCAAAAACTTCAGTGTCCATTTTATCTCATCAGCTGAGTTCAGAAGTCAAGTGTGAAGAAGCTGGTAATACGTCTGCGAGAGCTGGTTTATACACACAAACAAAATGTCCACAACTATACAAGCCAGGAGATGATTATAGGATGCAAAATGTGTACGTGGGACAGTCAGAGCACAATGCGGGAGATCTCTGCACTCAGCTGGGTGGAAGATCAAATGTGGAGCCACTGGGGAGGAATCAAGCCCACGTGGACAGTCACTCCATCCCTCTCAATCAGACCCTCTTCTCAGGTGTTCAGTCCCAGCTCTGCGGCGTTGTGACTACCTCTGCAGCTGAGAGGAATCTGACTGGTCAAGCTACGGGAATGGGAACACATCTGAGGCCTCAGCTACAACCAGGGTCCACATTGTATCTGACAAGTCCCAAGAAACAGCTGCAAACTTTCACCTTCCATCAGATGAATCCCCCTCCCAGATTAAACTGGACCCCCAGGATTTATCAGTCTCCAGGGTCCAGAACTGTGGTGCACCCCAACTCTTTCAGCAGCACCCATGTGACATCACAGCAGGCCTGGAGGCCCCTCCAGGGCACCATGAATGCATCACTGGGAAGAAGCAAGGGCATGACTGACAGACAGACGGCAGGCTTCAGAGGGGCGGGCCTCTACCAGAACCAACCATAGGTGTGGCAGGTACACTCAGCTGCTGGACACTGCAAAATAAAACACCAACTCGAGATGTCCAACATTTTATTGTTTGTTTCTCAACATATACAGACTTTGAAACCTCATCATGAAATAAGATTTTAAAAGGTGTTTTAGGCAAAGATTTAAGGCGGTTTTGCTGCACGTTTGTAATCAGTTAATGGTTAATTCAACTCCTGATAAAGTAGTATTGATGAAGAGTATTGTGTTATTTTAAGTGGGGGGAAAAATTGAAAAAAAAGAGGACTCCTCAACCTCAGATGTGATGAGTTACATCTGTGTGTTTGAGAATTAGGTGTGATTTTCTTTCTTTTTTTTAATCAGTGATGATTAAAAGAAAATCTGGGTTAGTCGTGGAGAGCAGATTCAAATTACTTATCTAAAATAAAATAAAAAGTTCAGTTTGATAAGAACAATTTAAAAAAAAACTTTCAAAATATATAGCAGTTTTTTAAAACTTAGCTTGAATGTAAATATTTTTAATACATTTGTTAACAAGGTAATGATGTATAAAACTACTCCTACTCCTAATTTTTTTTTTTTTAATGTAACAAAAATGTATAACTTTTTCTTAATTCTCATTCATTGTTTCAGTTTTTTTTTTTTCAGTTTAAAACTTTTGGTAAAGGTCTAGTGTGCGGGCGCGGGACATTAAAAAACTGGTGGGCGGGGTCATTCGTGACGTCACAATCGAAGGAAACTCAGCTGACTCGCCGCTGTCGTGCAGCTTTCTAGAAACATAACCGGAGTCAGTTTTAGAAACCTAATACAACCATTTGCATGACGATAGCATCAGCCACTGATTACGTTTGGTATTTTAAGCAGTTTCAGTCAGCACTTAGCAAAAATGCATAACTTTCTCTTCTGGGGTTAATAAAACAAGACATAACAGAATTACAATGACTGCGTGTCAATCACACACTTAGACGTTTCCACATCCACAAAGTAAATACACAACACAGAGCAGACAGGAATAACATTTCAACAGTTCTTTATTTTTCTCCTTTAATAATAAATACTTGTTTTAAAATATCGGCAGATGGCCTTTTTGGTGTTAGAGGGACATTTCTGACCCAGTAGCGACGGGCATCCCTGTGAAAAGTTAGTCTCAACCAAACTGCCTTTTTGTCACAGCAGATGTTTGTCTTCCAGCAGAAACAAATGTAACCCACGATATTAAAGGGGACATGTAAAATGAAAAATTTAACAAACTTACAGATTTTTGAGTCACACTCAAAGTCACACAACTCTATTGTTGTTCTTGATCAATACATAAAGGGATTAAAAATTCACAATATATCACCTTTAGACCCACAGATGGATGTCAATGTGGTTTTTATTTAAATGGTGTTTTCATTTAAAAGGTGGTCATCTTCTCTCAACATACCAGGAGAAAAACTGGTGGAGCCAAAAATATTCATTTTACATTTCAATTAATATACTTAATATATGGATCCACCATAAATAACATTACTTCTACAGTTCAGATATTTAGCATTTGTTTGCAAGATGTACAAAAAAAAAGTTTATACAAAGTAGGTTGAGCATAAGTAAAGAAACATAAAAGGATGAGTATTAAACATTTAAGGACTTATGAATATATTAAGGCATAGATCAGTTTAGATAAGTCATAAAATTCAAAATGTCTGTAACCAGTGACTATATGTTCGTACATTATGTACAAGGACGACATTCGAAATACTGTTAAAGGCAATATTCCAAGGCAATATTTCATTGAAACATCTTGTTCTTGAGTCCTCTTCTGTCTGCTGATTCTCTGCAGAGCTTCAACAGCGCAGCGTCAGGATTTCATCTGCTTCCGTTCAGTCTCTAAAGCCCCCGTCAGTAAGACTTTGTCCCACCAGCGCTCTCTGAAGCTCTGCAAACACACGCTGGCCAGACTCTCGCCATCCTGGTAGTCTTCCCTCATCTTGTCTGGGATCAGATCCTCTGACATCACCTGAAAGTGGAAAAGTCTACAAATGATGCTTTTGACCACAGGCTGCCTGGAATTCAAGCTTCAGCAATTCACGCATGTTAAACAAAACCAAAGAACCAGTGTCTCCTCACCTCAGTGAGAGCCTGCAGAGTAGTTTCTTTGGGATTTAGCTGCTCTAACGCTTCCGTGGTGATCTGAAGAGTCTTTTCACTGCGCTGAAGCACGAACGATGATTGCTGCTGCTGAAGGATCCTCAGCAGGAGTCTGTGAGATGTAAAATGTCATTAACATAAAATGAGCAGATCTATTATTCTCTAGAGTCCAGTTTGACATTGTGTTCAACACAATTTTAATGGAATAATCCAAAGTTTGAAGATTATTTCCATTCTGTGGGAAACACTGAAGATAAAAAAATAATATTTGCTGTACCCCTGCCTCTTGCCTGTGATGGGCTCCAGCAGACCCCCATGACCCAGAAATGGAACAACGGGTCAAGGAAATGGATGGATAATATTTGCTGTATTATTATTTGATGTTGATAGAAAAAATGGGAAAGTGATGTTCTGCGGGTACATATGTTGACAATAAGTTTCGCAAGTTTGACGACATTCATTCAATTATTTTCTGTACCTGTTGGTTCTTGTACAGGGTATGTTTAAAGACATTTGTGGAGCTAATTATAGAATAAACTTTATTTTATACATTTTTTATATATATATATATATATATATATATATATATATATATACATTTTATATATATATATATAAATAAAAATAAAAAGTGTGTGTGTTTTGGCCACATTTCAAAACCAGTGTCTTGTCTTAGTTAATTTTTTGTAAATTATTATTACTTTTGTCAGTTTAAAGTTATTCCCATGACCACTGTGGGTTCTTGTAAGCCCCATTTACAGAAACAGATTTGTCCATGCGTGTATGGGTCATACAGTATGTAGATACTTCACCTTGATCTGATGAAACAAATGCAAGCTTTGAGCCACATCTGGTCCTCACTGAGCTCTGCCGAGTCTTCCTGTTGCTCCTCACTCCCTCCATCCACAGACTCTACTGCTGATTCCAGCAGAAAAAGAAATAAACACAGAAAAATGCCCATGAGAGTATTTCACTTAGATTTAGTCTTTTTAGAATCTAGCCATGAAAGACCAAAAAAAAAAAAAAAGGCAATTATCTCCAGTATAGAGAAGAAAAATCAGAGAAATGATGTACATGCTGGTTTAAGGGGCTTTCACCCCTAAGTTTATTTGCTCTAATCTGAATCATCAAACCAGAGCAAGTTTGTAAATTTGTAGCACTTGATTTTATTTCTTTTCAGACTGAGGAAAAAGCTAGGTGTACCTAAATGCATCACTTCAAACCAGAACATCCTTACTGGTCAGATGCAGGAACAAAAATCTCGTACAGCAAGAACATCCCACATTGTGGAATCTACTGATGTACTGCTTGTTTTTTGGCATCCACAGATTGATTAAAAGAGGATTGAAGCACCTTTTTGCGGGCTCTGGGTCTGTTTGTTGTGATTACTGTGCTCACAGAATGAAATAAGCCTTGCCAAGTTTACTGGCTTTTTTATTTTAGGAAAAACGCCAATAAAAAGGACAAATCCCTGCAGATGTGAAGGTACCTTCAGACAGGAAGTGACATGATCTGTACCTGTGGTTGTGTTGCGGTCCAGCAGTTGCAGACACGTCTGTCCCAGTTTGAACCAGTGCCAGGGGTTGAAGGGCAGCAGGCTGCACAGCTGCTGCAGACATGATATCTTCGATCCTACAACCCCAAAATGCTGGTAGATGCTGACCTGTGGAAGAGGTTCAGAAGACACATTACACTTTGACAGAATGATTTAGATTATGAACAAAATGTCTTGTTGATATTTGAGTTTTCTGGCAGTTACTGACCTTCAGCAGCAGTAGGCTGGTCAGGTGGCAGGTGTTG